>PVKB01001027.1:0-121418 GCA_004027205.1 Ctenodactylus gundi | reverse complement strand
TTCTTCACTTTGCCTCCCTGAGGCCTTCGGGAGCAGGGAAGGGAGCTCCGAGGCCAAGGGCGTAAGGGACGTGTCTGGGTGCAGGCCACAGGGCCCTCACACTTCTGAGAGCCGCTGTGTCTGAGGCCCTCGGAGCCTGTGGGGACTTTGGCCAGGAGACCCTTCCTGCAGAAGGGCCGGCGTGCTGTGGGGCCTTGGCAGCTTGCTTGACTTCTCTGTGCCTTTTTTTGTTGCCTGTAAGTGGAGGTAGAAGTAACATAGGAGGGCTGATCAAAATAGTAGTGAATGTTCCCGTCGCTACCGTTACTACAGAATGTTCTCCCCGCGTCCTGCTGCTTGCCTGCTTTTTCTTTTTTCTTTCCTTTCTTTCTTTCTCTTTCTTTCTTTTTGAGACCAGGCCTCGCTCTGTGGCCCAGGCTGGTCCTGATCTTACTGTGCAGCCCAGGCTGGCCTCCGGGGTCACAGGCCCATGCCGCTGTGCTCAGCCGGGCTGCGGACTGAGACCCTGACTCAAATTAGAAAAGAAAAAAACAGCGAGCGGGGACCCTGGGCCGGGTGTGTTCAAAGCCGGCGGGAGGCATTGGGGAGGGACGCGCGTGTCCTTGACTGTCACAAATTGTTTTGCGTTTGAACATTCACTGTGTTCTTGATCGCGCGTGTACGTCGTGAGGCTTTGGGAAGAGCTTGCTGGGGACTGAGTCCCGGGTCCAGTGGGCGCGGCCAGGTGCTGTGCCAAGCAGGCCTGTCCAGTGTGGCTCTCTCCATATTTTGCCAGGCAGGATCAAAAATACAGTGACTGCTGCTCCCCAGTGCTGTTTTACAGATGGAGAAACTGAGGCACAGGGAAAGTCAGCAACTTTACTGCAGGCAGCACAATAATTGGCCAGCAGGTCACAGGCACAAAGGAGCCACTCGCAGCCCTTAGGAAAGGGACAGGAGGGACCGGCTGTCCCGGGCTCGTGCTCGTGTCAGCCCGGGTGGGGCGGGGAGGGCAGCTTGGCGGCTCCATCTCCCCCGGTCGCTTTTGCACAGATGCCCGCCCCACCCACCTTCCTGGCAGCGTGGCGCCGGCAGGACTGAACCGCAGTGTGGCCCACACCAGGCCACCGCGACTCGGAGCCAGCCTCTGCCCTGACCCACTGTGGGACTTCAGGGCGCTCCCTCTGCTTCCCTGGGCCTCAGTTTTTCCATCTGCACAGCAGAGGCGCCATCAGGGTGGATCCTGGTGGGGCACCTGTGAGGGGCGCCTGGGGGTCAGCTGGTCACCCACAGCGGTACAGGGGGGCTGCGCAGAGCCTTGAGGGCTATGGTCGTAGGCTGGCTGCACGCTTCAGTGCCCCCTCCGCCCATCCCAGCTCCCCCACGTGCCCTTTCAGCTCCCCTGAACCAGGGCTCGAGTGCAACTGGGTGGCTTTATTTAATTTTTTAACTTAAAAAAAAAAAATACATGAATTCCAAATTCTGTAACACATTGGAGCCACGGGGTTTGGGGAATGAGAGAATGTCTGTGTCGCTTTTCCAGAGGCTCACTCCTTTCTTCTCTGACCATGGCCTCTTTGTCTACCCTGCCATTCATGTTGGGGCCTTTTTATGCCATTATTTTTGTGCTTTTTATAAGAGGGACACCCATCTATACTCAGTATTTTGTGCTTGGTCCATTTCACTGAGCACTATTGAAGCATTTTCATTCAAATGCTTCCTATCCATCTTTCTTTAGGGCTGCATAGTATTCCAATGTGTGTAGATACCACATCTTTAAAAATTCCGACAGCTTTAACATGTCTGCAGTTTAGTTCAATTTAGGGTATTTTCATTCCTGTAGAAGGAACCTCGCTCCTAACCCTCCTTCTCAGCCCAGCCCTAATCTACTTTGTAAAGATTTCTCCAGCGCGTCTGTAATCCCAGCACTCTGGGAAATTGAGGCAGGAGAATCCCGAGTTTAAGCCCAACCTGGTCAACTTAGTGAGACCCTCACTCAAAATAAAAAATAAAAATAAAGGCAATGCCATGGTATGCACCTGAAAAAGGCCTGTGCAGGTACTCTTTGTACAGGTGGAATCGGGCAGCTGTCCTTCTGTGTCTGGCTTATTTTGCTTAACGTGTTTTCAGGGTTCATGTTGTAGCACCATTGATCATTACTTCATTCCTTTTTAGTAGCTACATAATATTCCGTTTCTATATGTCCCACATTCTGGTTCCCTGTTGATGGACATTTCGAGGTGTTTCTGGCTTTATTCCTGTACAAGTCTGTGCATGGGTGGACGTTGTCCTTGCTCGGGGTGGCACTGCTGGTGCCTATAGGGCACTCGGCTTCCCCCATGGCCCCTCCCCGAAGCAGTTGCAACATATCACACCTTCACCAGTGGTGCGGGAGGCCCGGCTCACCTGGTCCTCCGACTCCAGCCGCCACCCTGGGGGTGGGTGGCATCTTGCGGAAGTTTCGCCACACCTCTGTCCCCTCTGCCAGCCCCCCCCCCCCGCCCCGCATGGCTTCTTAGGAGAACTTGTAAGAGTTTCCTGGTTTCCAGCTGTGATGTTGTAGGTCTTCCGTCCGCTTTGGGTGAATTCTTGTGTGCTGCGTGGGAACGGGACGTGCTGTGTTCTTCTGTGTGTATTTACCTTACTGTACGTGTGCATTGATTTACCGGCTTGTTTCGGTGCTGAGGACTGATCCCGGGCCTGGGCTGCATCTCCAGACCCTCCCCCCTCTTTTCAAGATTATTTTTGATTCAGGAACGGGGTCTTGTTTAGTCAGCAAGTGACCCAGGCTGGGCGTGAACCTGCGGTCCTCCTGCCTCCGCAGGTTCTGAGGCTCCAGGCTGGGCCACCCTGATCGTCTGGAAGCCTTTTCCCACTCATCTCCCCAAACCACTTCCACCTGGGAGGGAATGCCGGCTGTGATCCACTTCCTGCTGAGGGGAGCTCCCGAGGGCCCTGTGCGAGGCAGGGGACGCTAAAGACTGTCCCAAAGAAGTGACATTTGGCCTCGAAGCTGAGGCTGCTGTAGGTATTAGCATTAGGGAAAGGGGCCGAGCCTGTCCCATGTCCCAAGCAGAGGGTATAGCGTGTGCAAAGGCCCAGAGGTTGGCTAGAGGAGAACATATTCTGGGCAGGTAAGGCCAGCGGAGCTTCCCAAGTCCGAAATGTGCAGGATCAGAGATGTTTGAGGGTTTGGGGTATTTCCAGATTTCGAGGCCTGGCAGGACAGAGAGGAAGGCAGTAAAGCCAGGCCTCATGCACACATACAGACACATTGTCACTCAGCATTCCCTGCAAGAATCAAGGGGACCACGAGGCACCGGGCAGCAACCCCTGGCAGATGCCTACCCCTGTCTAGCCTCACCCATGCCGTGGTAGCAGCCCATGGACAGGGACCTGGGGCCTGGTGCTCATCCTGGGCCTGCCAGGGAGCTGGGGGCCAGCCCGCCTCCCGATGCCACAGGAGATGAGAGCAGGCAGGGCCCGAACGGAGCAGCAGGGAGGGACAAGGCGGGCATCTGGCTCGGGGTCAGCAGTGCCGGTCAGGCCGCCCTGACCTCTGCCACCCGGGCCTGTCCAGCTCCAATGTCCTGTGACCCCCCTTACCCCCGTTGTCACCGTCACCATATGCTTCTCTGATCCCGCTGGCCTTTTCCACATGTCTAATAAACGAGGACAGTGCAACCACCCAAAGGTGGGGACAGTCTTCAGGTAGCCAATATCTAAAAATACCGCGCCCTGGGGTCACACACCGGGAGGCTCCTCCCCACCCGGCCCAGTGGCTTGTTACGCGGGATTTCAGGAGACAGAAGTTGACACCTTCTGAGGCTAAATGCATTTTGTAGGCAGACTTCTGCGGAGTAAGACCAGCTCCTTTCCCGCGGGACTCGTCAGAGCCCTGAATCCATGGGGGTGCCCTGGGCGTCCTGCTGGCTGAACAGGGAACACGGTGGGGCAGGGTGCAGGGCATCCTTTGCCTGACTCCACGGTGGACATGCAGGACTTCCCTCTGCTGGGGGCCGTGCAGCGGTGTGGCCTTTTCTGGAGCACACAGTAGGCCTGAGTGCACAGTAGGTGTGTGGGGGGGTGAGACCACAGGGGAGAGGGGCCGGCTTCTCCGTGTCCCACCTTTTTTTGCCGCACCTTGCAGTGAAACCCTGATCATCCAGAGCGGAGGGGTTGGGGCGGACTCGAAACAAGGGCGGGGTAGGGGGAGCTCCCGTGTCCGAAAGGCGTAGGATCAGAAGTGTTTGGGGGTGCGTGGTATTCCAGATTTTGAGATATTTGCGTATTCATGAGATAGCTTACGGTGGGGGCCCGAGCCTAAGCACGGATCCACTGAGGTTTCACGAGCCCGGAGGGAGACACGGTAGCATCTTAGCTCACCTGTGTATTTATTTTATTTTGCTATTTATTTATTTGGCTTATTGTGGTGCTGGGACTTGAACCCGGGTCCTTCACGTGGACCTATAGCTGTAGTCAATTTTTTTTCTTGATTTTGAGACAGGGTCACAGTAAGTTGTTAACTTGCGCAGGCTGGGCTCAAGCTTGTGACTGTCCTGCCTCAGCCTCCCAGAGTGCCGAGATTGCAGGCCGGCTCCGCCAGACTTTATTCTTTAGAGCTGTTTAGCCGTCGTGGCGACTGGAGCCTGAGACGTGGATTTCCAACCCCCTCGGGCCGTGCCCAGACGTCCTGCACCCTTTGGAGCGCTCTGCTGTCACAGTGGCTCGTCCACCCTGGCACAGGGTCACGCCCAGCGTCCCCACGGTCGTGCCTGGTGTTGGATTTAGAATCTGAGGGTCTGAGCCAAGCCTGGTGCGGCCTGTAATCCTGACGCTGTGGGAGGCCGAGGCAGGAGGATCACAAGTTTGCCAGTTTGGACCCAGCCTGGGCAATTTAGTGACTTAGCAGGATCCTGTCTGATACAATAAAAAGGGCCAGGTTGTAGTCAGGGTGGAGGCGCTGGGTTCAAGCCCCGGTGCCATAAAAAAAGAGAAGTACGAGGTTCTAGACAAATTTGTAGCGACAGGATGTCCCATGATAGGACCATGCAGAGCAGGGTCACGGCCCCGAAAATCTTGTTTTCTGCTAAATAACATTTTTATGTGCTTATAAAATGCCTGGCCTGCTTGCTCTGGAGAATATAGGAAAAAAACATAAAAAAAAAAAAGATTGAGGAAAAAAATAACCATCGTGTTTTGAGTCAGCCCCGGGGTGGTGGGTGAGGGGGCCTCACCTCTGCGCCCACAAGCTCATCTGCGAGATGAAGGTGACCGTGAAGGATGGGGTGGGGCGCGGGGCACCCAGTGGGCCTTCCACGACTGGGGTCTTTTTCCTTTCTATTAGGATACAGCTCGAAACTGTTCTGTTCTGTTTTGGTGGTGTGGGGATCAGATGACCCAGGGCTTTTGCACTGAGCCACTGCCTGGCCTTTTTTGGTTTGAGAGTCTTGGTAAGTTGCCCAGCTGAGCTCTAACCTGTAAGCCTCCTGCCTCAGCCTCCCAGAGTACCAGGATGACAGTTAAGTACCACCAACCCCTATAACCCTTGGTCATCCTTTAGGTTTTAGATTAAAACCGAATAAATGTTATCCTGACGTTGTGAGAATCAGTAGAGCTCTTCAGGCATGTAGCCGGCAGAGGGCGTTTCCTCCACCGGAAGTGGAAACACACAAGGCCCGATCTGGTGGCACCAGCCTTCTGGGAGGCCGAGGCAGGAAGATTGCAAGTTCAAGCTCAGCTCGGGCAACTTAGGCAGACCCTATCTCAAAATTAAAAACTATAAAGGAGCTGGGGTTGCAGCTCAGTGCAAAGGCCCTAGGGGCATGATCCTCTGTACTGGAATCATAATAACAATAATAATAGAAAGAAAGGAAAGAAGAAATCAAGCAAGCAGACAAGTGCAGGGTGGAGGGTAGGCGGGATGGACAGACGCCTCTGGCCTTTAGAAGCCAACCCCCGGGGCCGGGGCACTGCTCAGCAGTTAGTGCACGGGCGCTGGATTCCATCTCCAGCACCACATGGAGATTAGCTCAGTGTGGTGGCGCACTCCTGTAATCCCAGCTCTCAGGAGGCTGAGGCAGAACGATCTCCTTGAAAAAAAAATCAATCTATGTGTAAATAAACAAATAGATCAAAGACACAACCGCCCAGTTCTCTGCCTGCAGAAATGTCACCACTTCTCTTCCTTGGAAATACTCAGGAGGAAGGGAACCCCGCTCCGGCGCAGGTTGCTCCGGACAAGCTTGTCCTCACTGATCTGCAGATTCACTGAGGTTCCTGGAAGCCGAATCCGGCCCCACCCTGCTGGAATTACACACACACACACACACACACACACACACACACACACACGTGCACCTGCATGCTCCCTATGTGACATTCAGGTACTCAGCAGACTTGAACAGCTGAAGACTTCATGACAATCACTTTCTTTTAACAAATAGATGATTTTCAGAGCCGTTTTAGGTTTACAGAAAATTGAGCATGTTGTCCCCAGAGTCCCTGTCCCCCAACCCCACCCCAGCCCAGCTGGCCCAGTCATTGACACCTTCCGTTTCTGCCTGCCCTGCATGTCTGACCATCAGGAACCCACGCTGGTATGTGTGACTCTTAGCCAAAGTCTGTAGCGTACATTAAGGTTCTTTGGTGTCAGGGGCAGTGGCACACATCTATGATCCCAGCGCTCCCGGAGGCTGAGGCAGGAGGGTCACAAGTTCAAGCCCAGCCTGCACATCTTATCAAGATCCTGTCTCAAAATCAAAACTAATTTTCAAAACAGGGGTGGGGGGCTGGAGGAATGGCTCAGCAGTTAAAAAGTGCTTGCTAGGCGCTGTGTCAAGTGCTAAGTACCTGAGTTTGATTCCCCAGCACCATGTCAGCCACACATGGTGGCGCATGCCTGTCATCCCAGCACTCAGGAGGCTGAGGCAGCAGGATTGCTGTGAGTTCAAGGCCAGCCTGGGCTCCATAGTGAGTTCAGGAGCAGCCTGGGCTTCAGAGTGAGACGCTGTCTCAAAAACAAAAAATTCCTGCCAAGAGCTGCAGATTTATATGTTATACTTTGAGACAAGGCCTCCATAAGTCCTTCCGTTGTCCAGGCTGGGCTTGAAGATGTCCTCCTGCCTCAGCCTCCCGGGGGGCTGGGATGGCAGGTGTGCCCCTGTCCGAATGTCCTGTTGAGACTTAGTCTAATTCCAGTCCAGCCGTTTGCGGTGAGCGGGCGGCAGGGCAGGGAGCCATTCTCCTAGGCCACCGGGACTGATGTTCAGGCTGGCACTGTGCAAACCGGGGTTTGGCTCCTGAGGAAACTGCCCGCCAGCTTGGGGTCCCCGAGGGGTACCTGCAGGGCAGGCTGCCCAGGGCTTGGTTCTTTCCTTCTATCTACCAGTTTCCAGAATACCGAGCGAGCTATAAATATTCAAATGAAAGAAAAAGAGTGAATGGAGAATGTCCGTGGGAGTGGGCCGGCGCGTGGTGGGGCTGAGGAGAGGCTGCTCCCTCCGTGGCCTGCGGGGTGTCCGCACGGGCCACGGGGTTGAAGGCACGGGGGCCACCCACGGCCAGAACCCTGTCTGCACCCTGCCAGCCCACCTCAGTCTAGAGCTAAGGTGAGCCCAGGCAGGAGGCGCACACCTGGGACCCCAGCACTTGGGAGTCTGAGGCAGGAGGATGTACAAGTTCCAGTCCCCCCTGAGCATCTTAGCCAGACCCTGCCTGTAAATAAAGAAATGGGTGGATAATGGCAGACTGCCCGGCTGGATTCAACCCCCCATATGCTAAAAATAAAAAGAAGAGCGAGCTGAGGTGGTCAGAAGCCGCGCTGGAGCCAGCCCAAGTGCGGCCCGGCGCGCGTGGACCCAACGTGACGGGGATCCGAGAGTTTTGGTCCCAAGGAGAGCGGATGGGCGCAGCTCGGGCGGCGGCCTCCCGGCCCCTCGCAGGCTCCTGGCGCTGCCCGTCCGCTGACCCCCGTGCCCTCCTGGCCCTCCCAGGTGCAAGTGCAACCTGCACGCCAGCCTGTGCGCCGTGCGCGAGGGCAGCCTGCAGTGCCAGTGCGAGCACAACACCACCGGCCCCGACTGCGGCAAGTGCAAGAAGACGTTCCGCGCGCGGGCCTGGCGCGCCGGCTCCTACCTGCCGCTGCCCCGCGGCGCGCCCAACGCCTGTACGTATACTGCGGCCGGGGACCCCAGATGCGCCTCCCACGTCCCCCATCCCGTGCCCCACATTTCCCGACCCTGCAGGAAAGGCCCGGAGGAGGCAGGCGGCGAGCGAGGGGCGCCCGGATTGCAGGTTTTCACGGGGTCCCTCACCCAGGCCCCGGAATTTGCCCTCCCGCACCCCCCCTCCTGCGATGCAGACGTGGCCCCTGACGCCCCCACCTGAGTTCCGGTTTCTGCCCTCAGCCAGTCCTGTGCCCTGCTCGCAGCCCTCCAGGGAAGGCGCTGTGCACACCCTGGTCATCCAGGACCTCAGCCTAGGCCTTGTGTCTCCGCGTGGATTACAGAGTCTATGAGTGGCAGGTGGAGGAGGGCCCGCCCGGTGCCAGCCCTGTTGTCCCCAGCCCACGGGGCGCCCCGGGCGACTGACACTGGCAGGGGCCTGTGGGTACCTGAGGCTGCTCCTGGCTCTCCACTGGGTGGCCCTCAGGCAGCACAGCGATTGCTGCCACCACCCTGGAGCTGGGCAGGCGGAGGACCAGCAGCCCCAGGGCCCTTGTACTTCCAGTGAGTTCCAAGCTGGGCCCGGTGGTTCAGGCCTGTGACCCCAGCACTCTGGGAGGCTGAGGCAGGAGGATCCTAAGTGCCAGCATAGCCTGGGCGATTGAGTGACGTATCGAGACCGTGTCTCAAAAAAAAAAAAAAAAAATCTAAGAAATGGGTTGAGACTGTAGCTCCATGGGCAGGCCCAGGCTCGATGCCTGGTACCGACCGTAGAAACCAATTGAACAGAACAAGCAGCGAGCCGCAGCCAGCCCGGGCTCCAGGCCACAGCCAGGCTGAGCACAGCCTCCGCGCCGACCAACCGGCCGCCCTGCCGGGCACCTCCTCCACCCGTGAAAGATTTATGCGGCTTTAGGCTGATCAAAGCTGGAAGACCGGGACAGGCATGCGCCGTGATGGGCCTTTGAAGGGTGACTTGCCAGGCGCTTGGCAGCTCCGAGGGTCTTCAAAGGCGCAGAGACAGCTCAGGGCTGGTGGCTGCCTCCTGCCCGCCTCCCCCGTCCCAGTCCCTGTCCCCTTGCTTTGTGTCCTGAACCGTTTCTTCAGTTGCTGTCACTTTTCTCTCTTTTCCCCCCTTTTTTTTCCCTGGTGCTGGAGCTCAACCCCGAGGCCTTCACACTGAGCTACATTCCCAGCCCTTTTTATATTTTTGATTTTTGAGACAAGGTCTCACTAAGTCACTAAGTTCCCCCGGCTGTGCTTAAACTTCTGATCCTCTTGACTCCGGCTCCCACGGCGCTGGGATCACAGGCCCGTGCTGCCGGGCCTGGCGGCTGTCACTGCTCCCCTTTCTGATATCCTGGCCTCCCCCCTCCTCTGCCCTGCCGCGCCCCCCACCAGCACTTCCGGGTTTCCATTCTGTGGGGCCTCTGCTCTACCTGCCCCACACCCACAGAGACTCATCCACTGTCCCCACCTGCACCGCCTACCTAGTCAGCGCCTGGAGACGGGGTGAGCGGCTCTGGTTCCCTTGCTTAGAGGATACCCGATGCTGGTCCCATCCCTGCTCCCCCCAAGATGTTCCAGGGAAAGAGGAGGTCCTCCTGGAACCCTCAGGAACAAAAGGACGGGGATGGAGGTGCCTCTGTCCTCTGCCTGAAGCTGCCTGTCCTCTTTGGAGGGGTTAAAACGTCACCCAGCGCCCCAGCAAACTCGGCCCTCACCCCTCCACCCCTTTACCCGCTCTCAGTGACTCCAACCCTTGGAGGGCTCCGAGCTGCCAGGCTGGTCATCTTTTGTCTGGAACCCCACCTCCTATCCCCTCAAGCCACCCCAGCTCCTCCTGTCCCCAGCCTGTGCCCCATAGGAACACAGGCCACCCCTGCTGGGTGTCACAAGCCTTTGAAGCCTCGGAGTTGACCCCTCACTCCTCAGCCCCCCACAGCCGGTCCCTGTAAGGCCGCCCCTCCTCCGGCTGCTGCCATCACGTCCCACCCGCAGGTCCGGACTCCTGGGGGTCGTGCTCCTGGGCCCCTCCAATACCTCCTCCACGTGGGACTCTTCCTGGGTGTCCCCAAGGCTGGCAACCCGCTCCCCCTACCCCACCTCGTGCCTAGGCCAGCTCCTGGGCCACTTTGCCTCTCTGCACCCAGCCCAGCGTCCTCTCCTCGGTGACAGTGTACCTTTGCCCACTGGTGGCTCGGGTGTCCTCTGTTCTCACAGGGCCCCCTGTGCCAGGAAAGGAGAAGTGTCAGGCAGCTGAGCCCTGGTTCCGGCTGTACTGCCCGGCCGCCTACAGCCCCGTTCTACCAGCCGGGCCCCGGCCCTGTGTCCTGCCGCTGCCATCCCTGGTGGCACCGGCTCCTCCTGCCACTGTGCCAGTCCTTCCCTCCCACTGCAAGGCCTCAGGTCACGGCAGGAGCCCAGGCCACCCTCATCCCTGGGCAGAGACATGCAGGGGCAGAAAGACCCCAGCTCTGGGCACTCCTGTGGCACCCGCCGCTTGCCGGCCGTGCCCCCAAGCCCACCCTGCATCTGTGTCCCTGCTGGGCGTGGGCTGTAAGGACCAAACAGCCCCGCCAGGAAGCAGCACCGCTGGGAAGGGTCTCTGGGCAGTCCTGTGGTCACCATTTCATTTTCCAGCTGGGAGCGCGCCCGGGACTCCCAAGCTTGGAAATGTCGAACCCATGAGTGTGAAATCAAGTAGGAGGGAAGCACCTGACACCAGTGGGTCCCAGCACAGTCCCAGTCCCTAGACTCAGTTTCTCCATCCACAGAATGGGCTCCTAGCAGCCCTCCAGCCCCCAGAAAGAGGGGAAGAAAGAAGTGGGGCCAGTCATTGCAGCCCCACGCGGCCACGTGGGCCGAGTCTGTGCCTCGCTCCGTGAGCACCGCTATGACCCACCAGTTCTGACTGTCCCCGTCACATCAGTGGGCCCCCGCCTTGTGTCACACCCCACTCCACAGGGGGAGTCACCTGGCCCTCGGGTGGTGTGACCACCACCTGTGACCCTCTTGTCTCTGCAGGTGCGGCTGCAGGCTCAGCCTTCGGCAGTAAGTACCAGGCTTGCACGAGGCGACTTCGTTGTGCTGGGACTGGCCTTTGACGTCCCCTCCGGGTTTCGGGCCCCGCTCCTTCCAATGACACCCCATCTGCTCCTCAGCCCTCGTGGCCCTGCGCTGCCTGTCCCCTCCACAGAGCTCCTCCCTGCTGCTTTGGAGTGCCCACCGGCCCCTCACCCATGGGGGACCCGCTCCCGCCCCTCATGCTGTGCTCACACCAAGGACCCCGGGGAGTCTCCTTCCTGCCAGGCGAGGACTCAGGGCCCTGCTGCTCTGACCCGTGGCAGGATCCGCCCACAGCCTGACGTGGGCATTTCCACAGCCGGCCTGGGCTGCGAGGCCAGAGAATGCCAGCCCTGCTCCCACACTCTGGCCCCGGGTAGCTCAGCTGTCAGAGCCACATCTGCAGGAGGGCGACAGGGTGGTGGGGTGCGGGCGTGGGCACCAGGTGTCCGCCAGGCTTGGGCACGCCCAACAGGACCCACGGTATCTTTCTTGTCTATTTGTCACTTTTGTGATGTCGGGTGGCGCCCAAGGCCCTTGCGCTGAGTGGTACTTCCCGCCCTTTTATTTGTTGTTATTATTATTATTACTGATTTTGAGACAGGGTCTTACTAAGTCACTGAGATTGGCCCTGAACTTGGCATCCTCCTGCCTCAGCCTCCCGTGGTGCTGGGATGACAGGTCTGCTTGTAGTATCTCATTGAAACTGTAAAACCTTCCCTCCCCCAAGAGGGATTTGCCATCTGCTCTGAGACCCAGCAGGAAGGGCTCACCAAGGTCACAGCCTGTCAGGCGGATCCCGAGTCTCAGAGATGCTTCCAGGGCATGCTGTCACCCTCCTCCAGGGCTCTGCGGGGCCACACCTGGCCTGGCCGCCCCTCCCCCACGCGGGCTGTCCCCACTGGGATGCCTCTGGGCAGAGAGAGCGCCAGAATGTAGTGGACCCTGCTGGGGGCACTGGTCTCTACAGCCATGGGCACAGTGAACTGTGACTCCCCAGTGACCCAGCCCCACTCACACCCTCCCTGCTCCCCTGTCTCTCCCCAGGCAGTGGCAGGTCCCAGAAAAACCCCGCCCTCAAAGCGCCCGCGGCCACTGTGGCCACCAGGATGGGGCCCACCACTTCTACCTCCTCCACAGCCCGGGCTCCCCCAGCCCTCAGCACCCCAGGGCCCGCAGGTGGGTGCCGGAGTCTAGCCAGTGCGCCTCTGCCTCCCTGCCTCTAGACAGAGTTCCCTCCTGCTCATAGCCATCCGGTAGAGGGGAAACGCCGCTGTGCGGGGCCGGGAGAGACCGAGGGGTCCCCAGGGCACTGGGCCAGCCTGCTGCTGAGCCCAGACAGACATCCAGGTGTCCGTTTGGGGTTTTTCAGTTTTGGTTTTAGGTTTCTGTTTGGTTTTGTTTTTTGCTTTTTCTGGTACTGGGATAGGACGCAGGGCCTTCCCCGTCACACTGAGGTACAAACAGACAAGATTTTTGTTGTTGTTCTCATTTACAGTTTTGAGACAGGGTTTCACTGAATTATCCAGGCTGGTCTCAAACCTGCAGTCCTCCTGCCTCAGCCTCATGGAATTCTGGGATTATAGGCCCTTGCCTGCCCAGATCTTTTTCCTCCTGCTCCTCCAACACCTTGCACAGAGGAGCCCTGAGACCCACGTGGCCAAGGGGCCTGGGGACCTGGCAAGGGGACGCTGGTGACAGCCCGGCCCTCGGATGGAGGTGACACACTGTTGCCCACCGGCGCTCCAGACCCAAGGGTCAGATCAGATCAGGGGACTGCCTTGTGCCCCGCCAGCCCGCTGGGGCCTGTCTCCAGCAGACAGTGGTGGGGAAGGACGGAGTGGTCAGGAGGGAATGAAGGGGCCCCCTGGGGGGCTGCACTGTATCACGGGCCAGGCACTGGGGTGCTCCAGCCCAGGAGCTACAGTGACAGACCTGTCTGGGAACCCCCAAAGGCAGGATTCACACCTTTCGGAAGTATGGGGCGCGGGGCCTTTTGCTGGACTGCACTTGTCCCCGTCCGGATTGAGCCTTTCCCCCTGCAGGGAAGATGATGGCCCAGAGGCCTTCTCCCCGCCCCGTGACGTGCCCCCTCTGCTCCCCCACCCCTGCTGCAGGAAGCTCAGCACAGCACCCCCTACTCCTAGGCAGTGCTCTAACTGTCCTCTGACTCACGGGCACCTGACCTACTGTTCTCTCTCTGCCATGGGTGGTGACAGACATAGCTGAGGCCAATCCCCCTCCACCCGCTGGGAGAGGGCTGTACCCCCACACCCAGAGCTCCCGCTCCCGCTCAGGGTGACCACCTTGAGAAGTGGCCTTCTCTGGGCATCTTGCTCAGCTTCTGGGGTGACATCGTGGCCCCCAGGAACAGGGCCATGGGGAGAATTCCCGGCTTCTGGTGCAAGGTGGCCCAGCCTGCTGAGATGCGTTTTGTTGTTACTGTTTGGTTTTGTTTTTTGAGACAGGATCTCGCTCGGTAGTGCAGGCAGTTCCTGAGTTTCCAGCGGACCCCAGGCTGGCCTTGGACTCACAGCAGTCCTCCTGCCTCAGCCTCCTGAGTGCTGAGATGACAGGTGTGTGCCCCCACGCCCGGTGTATGAGATATTGAGGAATCAAATTCAGGGCCTTCAAAGGCTGTGACTGCTGTGCCGTTCCTCCAGTGCAGTGAAGGTGTTTTTAAGAAAGAGGGTAGCTGGGTCCCGTGGCACAGGCTATAATCTCAGCACTCTGGGAAACTGAGGCAGGAAGATTGCCAGGGGAAACGTAGCAAGACCACATCTTAAATAAAGGGTTGAGGATGTAGCTCAGTGTGAAGACCTTTAGTTAAGAAAGAAAGGAAGGAAGGAAGGAAGGAAGGAAGGAAGGAAGGAAGGAAAGAAGGAAGGAAGGAAGGAAGAAACAGAAAGAAACAAAAGAAAGAGAGAAAGAGAGAAAGAAAAGAGAAGTAGTGGAGCTGTAACCCAAGTGCCAGGATTCGGAAGGCCCTGGGCGGGCCTGGAGCCTCGACTCACCCATCTGCTGCCCCATCCCTGGCCTTTACCGCTGACACCCTCAGGCCTTGGGGTCCTGGGACCGCTGTGCTGCCACCATTAAAGCTTGGCTTGCATGGCTCCCAGATCCTAGGGAATAGCGGGGCCTGAGTCTGGTCTTGGCAGGTGACACAGGCTACCTTGAAGGCATGCTGTGCTCATACCTGTGTCCCTGGAGAGCTGGGATACAGCCCTTTCCCTCCCTAGACCCAACCCCAGCTCTAGGCGCCTTCTGACAAGTGCTTAGGCCCATTTGGCCGGAGTCCAGCAGGACCCCAAGTGCCTGGCCCCGGGCGGCAGGCCGCAGAGGGCAGGAGGGCAGCTGGCCACTGACACGTCCAGGTGGTGGCTGGGGAGCCCGCTCCAAGGTGAAAAGCCTTCAGGGCGCTTTTACCACAGGTCTAATTAAGCCCTGGCCGCTCAGGTCCTGAGGCCTTTCTCTTCCTCCAACACGGTGTTAATGTCAGTTTGATGTCCACAGGTTTCCAGCTGTGACCCCTCCCCCCATCTGCTCTGACTGGCAGCAGCTGTGGGCTTTGACCCTCTGCCTTCGGAGGGGGCAAAATCTCTTTAAGAAGCTGGAAGCTTCGGGCCTCACGCGCCTCGCGTCTGCCCTTTAATCTGGCGCTGCATCCAATTGGCCTTGGAATGAGCACGGTGGCCTCCCTGGATCCCTGGGAAAGTGAGGTCAGAGCGGCTGCCAGGGAGGGACCAGGGCCGTGACTGCGGAGGCGGGTGGGTTCCTTTGATGGCATTCAGAGCCCTGGACGGGGCCGGACGAGAGGCCTGGTGGGAGTGCGCTAGAGAAATGGCACAGCAGCTAAAGCGCTTGCCTTGCCTGAGTTCGATTCCCCAGCACCACATAAGCCGGGCGTGGTGGCACGTGCCTGTAATCCCAGCACTCTGGAGGCTGAGGCAGGAGGATTGCCATGAGTCCAAGGCCAGCCTAGGCCACATAGCGAGTTCAAGAGCAGCCTGGGCTACAGAGTGAGAACCTTTCTCCAAAAAAAGAGGCCTTGTGGGACCTGCGTGGACTGTCTGCCCTGCCCACAACGTATCCTCTTTGCAGCTCAACCAGAGAACTCATAGAGAGGCATCTCATGCCATCCCCCTGGGGGACCGGGAAGGAGTCCCCATGCTCAGGTGTCCCCCTGAAGACAGGGCCGCCCGAAGCAGGCCGACTCAGGGCCTCGGGGACCCCCTCTTGCTGGTTTCATTGTGCGCATGCTTCTCCCCACCGCAGTAGTGTAGACGCCCTGCTATAATGTGCTCAGCTAGTGTACACAGTGTCCTTCGTGGCGCCTTTCCTCAGGGGAGGGGAGGGCGAGGTTCCTCACGTAACTTGGTTTCTTCTCTTCCACCCCCAAGAGTGGACTGGGCCATCCACAGCTGTCCCCCTTGGGCCGAGCCACCCAAGGCCTGAGGCGACCTCCCGCGTGGAAGGTATGGGGCGGGGCCTGGGGCAGCCCCAGAGAGCCCCTTCTTAGATCCGTGGGTGCTCCCAAGGAGGAGGTCGTGGGTGTCTAAAGGGCGATCTGCAGTGGGAAGGGACCCCAGAAGGTGGATTTTTTCTTGAGGACCCAGAGCCTTGGCCTTGGGACAGTCCTTTTTCATTCTTCATTTCAGGTCTGATAAGTCACTAAGTTGTTCAGACTGGGCTCAAACTTGCAGCCTCCTGCCTCAGCCTCCCAGAGTGCAGGGATTCCCAGGGGGGCCACAGGCCTGGCTTCAGGAACACAGGGAAGGGTGCAGAGATGCTCCGGGGGGTCCGGGTGGAGAATGGGGCCTGGGCCTTGGAGTGCGGGCATCGGAGTTGAAGGAAACACTGTCCCCCACTCAGAAATCCTGGCTGTCTCCCGGCCGCCCGGGTCCACAGGACATGGGCACAGAGAGCATCAGAGAGGGGATAGGCGGAAAGGGGTGACGTGGCGGGAGAAGGTGGAGCACCGCAGGCAGCAGGGCCAGCCGGGGCCCAGCCCCGCGGAGGAGGGACAGGCCGGCCTGACTGATGGGACGGTTACACGGGCGGAAGGCCTGGAGCCCCGAGCAGCGGCTGCCTCTTCCCCTGCAGCCGGGGGCTCCTCTGTGCCCACAGATGACACACGCCTGGGACACGGCCTGCCTGGCTTTCCAAGACGGAAGCTGTGCCTGGCCCACCTCACCTGCCCTGTCCCTGTGGTCCCTGCCCTCCCAGCCAACTGTGAGCTGAGAGTTGATCCGTGAGCGCCCTCTGCTGGCCAGCGGCGGTGGCGCTGGGATCACTGTGCAAGGGGTCAGAGGACGGGCTCCTGGGTGGAGGCCCCCAGACGGGAGCATCCTCTTGGTCCGTGGAGACAGAGACAGCACGCCATGACTTTTCCTGCCCTGGACCTCCTAAGGCTCCGCAGCTTTGCAGAGGGACGGGACAGCAGGGACACTCTGGGAACAGCGGCCTGCTCCACCCAAATACCAGGCCAGGGCCTCTCCTGGGATTCCAGGCAGGGCAAGGCCTAATGACACTTGCGAGTGAACATCTAAGGGTTGGAAAAGACACGCCTTAGCTGGGCCAGGAAAGGGGCTTCGCAGGGCAGGCACCAGGGGCTGACAGGGTCCGATGTCCGAGGGACAAGGAAGGCAAGGTCGCTCACCATCAGCCAAGGTCTCAGCGCCCAATGGAGGACGCTGGGAACAGAAGTCACTCGGGGGATTGAGCCAATCAGAAGTGCAGATGGCCTGGCCGCCCCCAGCGGCCCTGGCTGCCCCCACAGTCCCTGTGCAAGCTGTCTCCCTGTGGCAGATGAAAAAACTTGTTTCTCATCTCTCCAAGCTGCGGGCACCTCCGCCACTGTCCCCACCCCGGCTAGGAGAGCCACACTTTTCCAGCTCAAGCCCAAATCTCCTGAGGTGATGCCCATTGAAGAGTTCCCAGGTAAGGGCCGGCCTTGGGCTGGACCAGCGCTTCTGAACAGCGTGTTGCCATCTCCATGGAAACACAGTACTCCGCCCAGAAAATCCCCCGGAAGAGCTGGGTCAAGGTTAAGCTGAATCTCCGTTCCCCCTGCCCTCTGGCCCCGGGGAGCTGGGAGCAGGTATGAGTCAGAAGACAACCTGGGCACAGCTGCCAGAAATAGCCTGTCCCAGCTCCCCTGGGAGGTGTGGCCCAGGGGCTCATCTTGGCTGAAGCAGAATCTGGGACACTCGGGCCACTGACACTGCTCTTCGGGACGCTCAGAGGATGCCTGGCCTCGCCGTTGCAGGAGCGAGGGGCAGGGGACAAGGGGTGGCCCTGAGTGAGGAAGCCTGCAGTCTTTGGGCAGTTTCTCCAGGGTCCCCCTCGCCTTGAGCGCCCAGGCCGGGGTTGGTCCTTCTGTCTCCCATCACAGAAGGCCGGACCCTCCAGTTGTACATAGCTAGTCTCAGAAGGGGGCACTCACACTTTTTTTTTAAAATCCTGGCGATGGAACCCATCACGCTGTGCTACATCCTAGCCCATTTTTAAATTTTAAAACAGACTCTCACTCGGTTGCCCAGGCTGGGCTCAAACTTGCGATCCTCCTGCCTCAGCTTCTCAAAGTGCCGGTGTTACTAGCCTGTGCTACCAGGTCCAGTGCACACTGGCTTTCTTGCTTGGTGATATGGGCTGTTAGGTTCCTTAGGAGGGACACTCAGGGGTGGCGCTCCCTGCCATCGGGAAAGTGACCTCCCCCTCCTCATCCTTGATAATGTCCAGAGTTATAGCTCTGACCCCAGAGAGCCCTGTCCTGGGCGGTCACAAGGCCTGGGGCCCACGGTGGCACAGAGGTGGCTGTCCCAGGTGTGGAGCTCTGTGTCTGCAGGTGCACTAGGTGTCCAAAGCTTGAGCAGGACCAGGGGAAGCGAGGAGATGCCCAGGGACCTGCAAGGGCTTTACCCTCTGGTGTGAGCTGTGCTGTGGCAAGTTCCCGGCTAATAAGAAAGGGACCTGTAGGGGCAGGGACAGCTGGCAGGTCCCTCCTAACCTTCCAAAGCAGCACAGAGGAAGCTCCTGGTCCCTTCCATCTGCCGGCATCCATGCATGTATCCTCCCACCCGTGCTGTCCTTGGGGTGCGGTGGCGAGGGCTGGACCCTGGTTGAGTTCGGTCTGGCATGGCTCACCCCACCCTCCTTGCATGAGTCATTTGTTAATCACCCTGGCACCTGAGGATCCTGCAGAGAGCACTTGGGCCCTGCACCCGGCCCGAGTGAGCAGGTACTGCCCACTGGCCTGCCCCGGGTCCCTTCCGGCTCAGAGCTGGCAGGCCTGGCTCTTCCCAAATTCTACCGAGGCGTCCGGTTCTCTGGACACCTTCCGGGTCTTTTTCCAAAGATCTCTTTGTCCCTGCGTGTCCTGGGGTGGGTTCTTTGTCTCCCTGAGCCTCGGTTTCCCCAGACTCTTGCTGACCGTGGGCGTTTCTCCTGCCCCGCCCGCCCAGACTGCGAGTGCTACGGCCACTCCAACCGCTGCAGCTACATCGACTTTCTCAATGTGGTGACCTGTGTCAGCTGCAAACACAACACGCGGGGCCAGCACTGCCAGCACTGTCGCCTGGGTTACTACCGCAACGGCTCGGCAGAGCTGGACGACGAGAACGTCTGTATCGGTGAGCACCGGGGGCGTGGCCAAGGCGCGGGGGTGGGGCGGTGGGCGGGGTCTGTGCGGCGGTGGGCGGGGCCACGGTGGGTCGGGAGAGCTGCGCTTCACAATCACCTGGGAAGGTGGTTGTGCAGAGCCAAGGGCTCCAGAGTGGGCTCTGGGACGCTCGTGCCCCCGCACAGTTGGGCGAGTCCCCTTCCCCTCTCTGGCCGTAAAATCCCCCTGTAAAATCAGAGGTAAGTAGGTCAGAGTTCCAACCCTCTTTGGTCGCTGAAGTTTTCTCCAAATGTCGTCCAAGGGGGGAGGGGGGGCAACGCTGTCCTGCGCCTCGGGCCTGGCGGGCGACTGGGAGATCGGTGGGGCCCTGGGCCTGCGCAGGGGACAGGCACCCCCAAAGGCCCAGCCCCTGCCTTCGGCCAACACACGCCAGCCAGCCCCAGGGGGTCCACCAGGGCGCCCCCAGCCACCCCGCCGGCCTGCAGTGGAGCCGCTCTCGGCCCATCCCCCGCCGCGCCGGCGCCGAGGCCGCACAGCCCGAGCTGTCGGCCTGAATCACGGCAGCGGCCTTCAGATAATTCCATCAGCTCTAAAGTGATCCAAACAAGTGTGCTGCCAGCGTCACGCGGGCCAGCTGCAGGGACCGGGCAGGGCCTCTCGATCCGATTAGAGGTGCCCCTTTCTGTCCCCGTCCGTCTGTCCCCACCCCCAGGCCCAGCTCGGAGATTCAAGGACTCCGGGGGAGGGGGTGTGGGGAGAAGCGGCCAGCCCTTCCCGCGGAGGGAGCCCCAGGGCGGTGGCGGAGGGGTGGGCCTCGGGGCCCCCTCCGTCCCGGACACACACACGCAGCCTTCTGATGAGGCGCCGGCCACCTGCCAGCTCCTTGCGGCCAGCCCCAGATGCCCAGAGAGGGGCAGGGACCGGCCGAGGCCGCACAGGCCAGGTCAGGGGGCGGGCTGGATGCCAAGAGATCTGGACACGCGGGCAGTGCCCCCAGCCGCCCAGACGTGGGGTGGGTCCTGGGGTGCCGGCGGCCGCGGGGTGGGGAGTATCACCCGAGGATTGCGGGGATTCGGGCGCGAGGGGCGGGGCCCGGGCCGTCCTGACCGCGCGCCCGCACCCGCGTCCGCCCAGAGTGTAACTGCAACCAGATCGGCTCCGTGCACGACCGCTGCAACGAGACAGGCTTCTGCGAGTGCCGCGAGGGCGCCGTGGGGCCCAAGTGCGACGACTGCCTCCCCACGCACTACTGGCGCCAGGGCTGCCACCGTGAGTGCGCTCCGGGCCAGGGGGCGGGGCCTGCGCTGGGCAGGCGGGGGAGGGGCAGACGCGCGGGGAGCGGAGGGGAGACGGGTTGGCGGGGAACCCGTGGGGCCCAGCCGGGGTCAGCCGGTTGCGCAGGGTGGAAGGGAGCACCAGCAGCGTGTGCTAAGGCCCGCAGGCGAGCCAAGACCAGGGCGGGAGCGCAGAGATGTCGCGGTCACCATCCAAGCCGGGCCACGTGCCCTGAGCTGCCCGCACCCCCGCCCCGGCTGCGCTCCCAGGGTCCCACCCCGTGACGCGGGAGCTCCAGTGGCGGCGGGGCGGGGGTGGGCCTGTCGCCAGCCTTCTCACCGGCCCCCTCCGCCCGCAGCCAACGTGTGCGACGACGACCAGCTGCTGTGCCAGAACGGAGGCACCTGCCTGCAGAACCAGCGCTGCGCCTGCCCGCGCGGCTACGCCGGCGTGCGCTGCGAGCAGCCCCGCTGCGACCTCGGCGACGACGACGGCGGCCTGGACTGCGACCGCGCGCCCGCGGCTGCCCCGCGCCCCGCCACGCTGCTCGGCTGCCTGCTGCTGCTCGGGCTGGCCGCCCGCTTGGGCCGCTGAGCGCGGGGGGGACCCGGCGGCGAGCAGGGTGCGGCCGCGCTGCCCCCGGTGCTACTCGGCAGCGTCCGCCCGCCCTGCGCGCGCCCGGCTCCGGCCCCGCCGCGGCCTGCGGGGTGGCTTTGGTGACCCCAGCCCTCCTTTTTTTTCGTCTCTTCTTTTGTGCTGGGGTGCGACAGGGTCGGGAGACACGCTGCTCGCCCCTCGCCCCCAGATGCACCCGCCCTGGACTGTGGCGGCCGCCGCTGCGCCTGTCCCCGGCTGTCCCCGGCCGGCGGACCCCAACTCCAGTTGCCTACAGCTCGGGTCGCTGACCTGGCCCTTTTCTACTCGCCCTCCTTCGCCGGGCCTGGCCACCGAGGGGCTGGCCCTCGGGGAGGGGCCGCAATGAGGTGGGGTGAGCATTTTTGTTTTGTAGAGAACTATTTTTGTTGTTTTAACGGTCCCGTCAGGAGGGACCTGGGCGGACGCTGGTCACCGCGGGGGGTACAACCCACACAGTAAAAGTGTTCACAGCTGCCTCCCGGGCGTGCTTTGTCTGTGGGCTGGGCGTCGGGTCATTTGTCTCCGTGGGCACTCAGGGTGGGTGTGTCATCTCAGACCTGGCCACCCACAGATCCACGCAGGCCACTGTCCCCTTCCTACTTCTGAGGACCCGGGGAGGGGCTGGCAAAGGGGACGGGGTAGCTTCTGGGTTTGGAGAGGAAGCTTTTTAAGAATCTGGGGATGGTCAGTCACATGGCCACTTTGTAGCAGGAGGACCTGAAAGCTCTCTGCAGCCTGGCTCAGGACCCCAGGCTGTAGGGGTCCCTGGTCCTTGCTGCTTGCCCTCGGGGTGGCCGGCCTGGCCCCCCAATTTGTGTCTGAGCCCCTTCGTTGGCCCTGCCCTGGCTTCCACCAGCTGCAGGCAATTTTCAACCTGGAGAAGCAAAACTATTACCACACCTGAGAGTCCTGGGAGTCGCAGCTGGCGATTAAGTGGGACTCGGGGACACATGCTGCCCCCTGCTGGCCGCTCGCAGCTCTGATCCCCAGCACCAGGGATCCACTCCAGAGCCCCAAGGACGTGCCTTATTCTGGTCCCCGCAGTCCCCACTCCATCCTCCCCTTCCAAGGAGCCGGGGGACCTAGAGTTCCCAGGCAGAACAGAGCACATCTCTGGGGACTGGCTTAGCGGGAGTATCAAATGGGGCTTCCAGAAAGTTCCTGAAAGCCCTGCCCCCAAGCATCACATGGCTACGTGGGGCCAGGGCTGCGGGGCAGGAGCCATGTGACCGCCCTGAGTAGGACATCGGAGCCAGGAAGGGGAACTTGTGTCTCTGAAGACCTGGTAAGACTGGAGCACACCTGGATAGTGGGAATGTAACGTTGGCATAACGTGTAAGTGGGGCCGGGCTCTGCCTCCCTGGAATCTAGGCCCCGGGTCTGGGGCTCCTGACGCCAATGGGACACCCCCACCCCTTGCTCCTGCTCCAGGCCCCTGCCTGCAGCACCCACGGGGAAGCACTGAGCCACCTCTCTGCTGGGTGGACACCTGGGTGTCAGGTGTGAGGGACGGTGGGGACATCTGTCAGAGTGGTCTACACCTGGGTTCCCTGCCCCGCACAACTCCCCAAGTTGACGGGGAGACAGGGACAGACTTGTGTGTCCTAAGAACAGTGGGGGAGCGTGGCTAGGACAGGAGCCAGGCCGGGGGAGGCGGCGGCCGTCTGTTGTAGTTTTGTTTTGTTCCTGAGACAGGGTCTCCCTAAGTGGCTAAATTGTGCTGCCTGAGCTCAGACTTGGGATTGTCCTGCCTCGGCCTTACAGAATGCTGGGACGGCCTGTGCCACCAGGCCCAGCAAGGGCTGCCATCTTGAGGCAGGGGCCACCTCGGGTCAGCCAGCCTTGGCTTCCGGAGGAGGTGGGTGGGGTGGAGGGGGTGCTGATGCCAAGAGCTTCCGCCCCACTCGTGGCCCTTTTTGTCAGCCTGGACATGTCCCTGGGCCACCCTAGAGGGTCCGGGGAGGATGGGGTCCTGACAGATTCCTGCTTCGTCCTCGCAGCACACCCCCTGCCCCACAACTGGGCCCTGCTGTGTCAGCACCCCGGTCCAGCTTTTGTATGAGCAAGAGCAGCGTGCACTGTAAATCAGGCTGGCATCCCCGGTCCCCAAGGACGCAGCTTAGGCCCCGACCTCAGCTGCAGCAGGGCAGGAGAGTTGCCAGTGGCCATTTGGAAGCTCTGACGTGTTCCAGACCGTGGGGAGAAGAGAAAGACAAGGTCACTGGAGCCAGAAGTCGCAGGCCAGTCTGCTCTCTAATGACGGTCCCTTGTCCCTAGAGCTCCAGTTTTGACAGCCTGTCCTCAGGTCCAGAGGAGGAGGCTCCCATTTCACAGCGGGACGGTAGCAGCCACCGTCCTCAGGCGCTAAGCGCACAGGACATCAGCCCTGCCCTTCGCCCCAGGCAGCCTTGACCCTTGGTGCTCAGGAAGTTGACCCTGAGTTGGGGCAGATTATTCTCGGCATGGGGGTGGGAGAAGGTCTGTGCCCTGGGGGTACAAGCAACCTTTCTGGCTTCTGTGTGGCCCCTAGGTGCCAGGAGCACCCTGTCTGGGTGGGGCAACCGGGGTGCCTCCTGCAAGGCTGAGAGGTGCACAGAATTGCCCCAGGTTGGAGATCATGGCCTCAGGAGGAAGGGATGGGCATGCCCGGCCCACAGAGGGGCCAAAGGAGGCCAAGAGGGCCTGCAGTCACATGCTAAGAAGCAGGTGCAAACTGACACCCAGGGCTGCTTGATCCACAGTGTTTAAGCCCCAGGCCCCTGCGCCCCCACCCCCGCCTGCGCCCTGCCACGTTCTCCCTGCCTGCCCCTTCCCCCACCTGACCCCCTAAATAAATAGGACTGCTGTGTTGGCGGTTCCTGCGGGCTGCCATGCTTTACGGTTATGAGGCACTTATGGGTGCCCAGGGAGCCGTCCACAGCCTCTTCTGGCAGGCCTGGGTGCTGGAGTGGAGCGGGGCCCGCGACCCCACCAGGCCAGCCTCCCCTCCCCCGGGGACCCCAGCCCCACTCAGCACATCACCCAGAGGTGAAAGATCCGGGAAGAAGAGCTTTCCTCGTTTATTCAAACTTGAAAACACAAATCACAACTTGAAGGGAAGGTAGAAAACACGAAGACAAACTGATAATAATTTTGAAACTAAAAGGACCCACTCCATCTAGAGGTAGTCGTGGTTAATGTCTTCTGATAGAAATTTCTAGTATTTTTCCAGAAGATGAGCCCCGCTCCCAGATGCCACCCCCTCCGCCTCAGCACTGGCGCAGAGCCTGCGTGAGGTCTGGCGCGTCCTGTTTAATTTTGCATGTGTGCGGCGGGCGGGTGGGGGGAGGGACGGGACACGGGGCAGTGCCGGGAATCACGCAGACTGTGTGTAATAGTCGAGTTGGCAGTCAGCGCAGTCAAAAGTGTCCTGGCTGGGAACCTGAGCTACAAGTGTGAAGAGAACAGCTGTGGGCGACTCAAGCAGCACAGGGGAGCACGCAAGGGCTCGTGGGACCCAGGGACACCTGTCCAGAGAGCTCGCTGTAAGGGGAAGCAGCAGGGCCGGACCACAGCCGGCATTTAGCTAGGGCGGACGTGGAAGCAGCACCCCTCCCCAGGCCTGCCCCACCTCCCTGCCCGGTGCCCCCCTGGGCCCACACCTGGCTCCATCCAGAAAGGGGAAGCTTCCCTTCCTCAGCTGGAGGAAGGGGGCGAAGAAGCCACAGAGTGGGTGTGTCAGCTGCTCAGGGCCACACAGCCAGGCGCAGACGGAGGCCACGTGTCCTCCTGTCCCAGCTGATCACACTGGACCGTGAGGCCTTCTGCCTGTTCCTTCATACGCAACCGTGGGCTCCTCCCATGCACATGTGTGTGCTCAGGCATCAGAGGAAGGGCAGGAGGAATGGCACAGCGGTTATAGCGCCTGTTTGCGAGCACTGAGTTCGATCCCCTAGCACCACATAAAGGTGGGCGTGGTGGTGCGCACATGGGATCCCAGCACTCAAGAGGCTGAGGTAGGTAGATCATCCTGAGTCCAAGGCCGGCCTGGGCTACATAGTGAGTTCAGGACCAGCCTGGCTACAGAGCGAGACACCCCCCCCCCACACACACACACACATGAAGAATGCCAGAAGAGGTCTTACAAAATAAAAATGTAACCCTCATCTTTGGGTTTTGGTTTGTGTTTTGTCCTGGCCTGATCCTTGCCCTCTTCCCAGGCCATTCCTGCTGTCTGGGTGGGAGTTTCCTGTGTGCCCCTCTAGCCTGGCAGGGTTTGCCAGGCCCCCAGAATCCCATGGCTGTGTCCCTGAGCCCTGGCTCTCCTGCAAGGGCAGGCCCAAGGCCGGAAGCCGCCAGGCAACCAGGTGGGGGACCTGCAGCCTTGGCGCTCCAGATGGCCTCTAGCCAGAGGACATTCTGTGGCTGGTTGAGCAGGTGGCCCTTGGGACCCCGCCAGGAGCAGCTGGGACGGAGTCCCAGGAAATGATACAAGTGCCCCAGTGCCCACATGGCTGCCCCAAAGGAAGGCCAGCTCCAGAGGAGAAGAGCTGGCGGCCAAGGACACTGGCTCTGCAGTCCAGCCCAGGGGGACGCTGTCCTCCAGCACTTACCAGCTGTGTGACCTTGAGCAAGTCCGTCGTTCTGTGCTTGTCTTCTCAGCTGTGAAACGAGACGTCAGGAACCGGACGGAGCTCCAGGGTTGGAAATGAGTTAGTGCACGCTCCGTTCCGAACGGGGCCCACACGGCCCTCAGTCCACACTCTGCCCGCCGCTGGGCTGCCATCCCCTCCCTCCCCAGCGCCTGCTGAGTGGGGCAGAGCGAGCTTGAGCTTGCTCCTTCCTGCCGTCACTCACCACGCACCTCCACCTGCAGTGTGCCAGGCCTCGGGGAACCGTGGGCAGGCAGACGTGGCCGCTGCCCAACCCAAGATCCTGTAGCGCTGGCAAGCCTGCGCCTTCATCTCGCTGCCCACTCTCCCACTGCGCAGGGCTGGGGCTCCTTCAGATACACATCGGGTCACCTATGCTCTGTGCCAACAGGACCAGGAAGGCCCCATGGGGCCCAGCTTGCCCTGCCACCTCAGGTAGCCAAGCCCTGGTCCTATGCCCACCAGGTGGAGGCCTCTGCTGGCTCCTCAGGAGGACAGGATTGTAGAGGAGGTGCTAGGCAGGACGAGAGGTGTGGGGACTGGTGGGGACCAGCCCAGGGTGAGGGACCAAGAACTGGAGAGCCCATCCCCTACCTAGCAAGACCTGTGAGTGTGCTACCCCTATGGGCTGCCCCACACCCAAGAAAGCACACGTGACACCCACGCTGTGCTGGCCACTTTCCTGCCACAGAGGCCCAATACCTGACATCACAACTCAAGAGCTGGGGGTTATTTTGGCTCACGGGTTCGGTGGGTTCAGTCCATGGTCGACAGTGCAAAAGCAGATCTGGCAATGTGGGGGGACCTGCTGGAGAAGAGCTGCTTATGAACTGGGGTCCAAGAAGCAGAGAGAAGGAAGGAGCCAGACAGGAACAGATCCAATCAGGTCACAGCCCGGTGAGATAACTCCACCCAGGCCCCGCCTCCCCACAGCACCATCAGCTGTGAACCCACCCAAGGATGAATCCACTGATGAGCGCGGCGCCCCTGATTCAGTCACCTCCCAGACACAGGAGACTTTGGGGACATTTCAGATGTAAACCCGAGCGTCAGGGCCACTCTGACCCCATCTCGCTGTCATTTTGTGCCCTTCATCCTTGCCAGGCCTTCACCCTGCCTGACCCAGCCACTCCAGGGCGGAGGACAGCAGGATAGGTGGGCGATTCCCAGAGGTCTTGAGGGTGGGGCCAAGACGCCTGGTGTCCTGGGGTGACCATGGAGGCAACTGACCCACGAGTTGGTCGTGGGGCTCCAGGCCACATGCGGGGGACAAGAGAGTACAAACTCCTGAGGTGGTCAAGAGGCCCAGGGCCACGGCCAGGGAGGAGCAAGCTGGGAGACTGGGATCAGTGTCCCATGTGGCCAGGGCTGGACGGGGGGATCCAGGGGAAACCCTCACCCTGTGTGTCTATGACGTGCAACCAGAATACAGGGTGAGTGCGTTAGTTTCAAAAACTATTACAATTAAAGACACGTGGCCGCGAGTCCCCTCAGCGCCTTCCCTCACGCTGAGCACGCCGCCGCTCCGTCCCTTTCTGAGGCAGCTCTGGGAGGCCTTACGTGTCTTTGGTTGCCTGTCATGGCCGTCTTAATGTTCTGAACTGATTCAAAACACTGACCTTTCATGAGAGAGCCAGAAGTCACACGGCGCTGGATCCCGTGACCAGAGTGGACGAGAACTCGTTCTGATGTGTTTAAACAAGCCTGCCGTCCCGTGGGTGGTGCTCGGCAGCCGCATTCACTGTATTTTTGACAGACCTTGGAAGGACACTCAGCAAAGAGGACTTCTGGAAGCACTGCAGACGTGGGGGGCGCAGGGGCTGGGGACGCACACAGCTCAGTGGTGAGACTCCTTGCTGAGAAAGCACAGCAGCCTTGGTTGCTTCCCCAGCACCATGTGGCGCACGCCTGCAACCCCAGAGCCCGGGAGGCTGAGGCAGGAGGTCTGGCATGCGCTCAAGGCCAACCTGGACTGTATAGTGAGTTAAGGACCAGCCTGGAGTGCAGAGCAAGACCCTGTCTCAAAAAAAAAAAAAAAGGATATTGAGAATTTCTAAAAACTCAAAGGAAGGAGCACAAGAGGCGAATGTGTGTGGGATGGGAGCAGCAGGAACGCAGACTGACAAGGCCTGACCCGGAAAGGCAGTCCCAGGCAGCCAGTGGGACGGAGCTCAGTGCCGTCCGATGGGTGGAACGCTGTGGCGGGGCATTCCTGAAATCCATGCACTCTGGGAGGCTGAGGCAGGAAGATCACAAGTTTGAGCCCAGCCTGGGCAACCTAGCAAATCAGCAGGACTCTTGTTTTGAAATCAAAACTAAAAACTAGGCTGGAGACGTAGCTCAGAGCAAAGGCCTTGGGCTTTGACCCTTGTACCAATGATAAATAAATAAAATCCTCATAGAAGGGCGTGCGCACCAGGGCCGTGGCGCCGTCCCGGATCTGTGTGCAGTGGGGCAGCTGGTCAGCACCAGCTTCCTGAGACGCAGCCGGCGGCTCCAAGGAGAACAGCCCCGCTGGGATTTCAGGCAGGTGGGCAAGGTCTGCCGAGACCCAGTCGCTGTATTGTGGCTGGGATGGCACACCTGCCCTGCATCTTGAATGAGGAGAGGGTTATTATGGTGGCTGCCAGGAACCTCGAAAGAAGGGAGGAGCCAGTGGCAGGAACACACCCTTCCAGGTCACACCCATTCCCAAGGCCACGTTCAGCCACTGAGGTCATCAATCCGCAGGGGCTGTTGTGCCCCCATGATGCAGTTACTCCCACATACGTGAGACCTTTGGTGGACATCCGGGCAGCCTGAGGGGTGGGGTGCACCTGCGACTTCGGAGGGGTGCAGGGTGAGCCCTAGTGGGCTGGGGCCAGGCTCAGTGAGGGGCCTGGAATCGAGGGTGGTCCCAGCTTCTGGTTAAACTGTAGTTAGTGAAGCAGGGCCGTGGGTCTAAGCATCTGAGGAACACTGAGCAGGGTCTCTGCCTCCAGCACGCCAGGGAGGGCAGACCTGGCCAACCCGGCCTTTCAGGGTCTTTGCCCAGGTAGGTGCCTACCAGCGGGGTAGGTGTGCACAAGGCCCAGGGCCAGGACCTGAAATCCGGGGCCAGAGCCAAGCGGGTGCGCTTCATCTTCCTACAGGGAGGGTGTGGGACAGGTGTCAGGCAGGTGCGCCTGCCCACGCCCCACGGTTGCATGGGCCCCGAGCCCAAGTGCTTTCCACTGCCCCCCTGGGCAGAAAATGATGTGTGGGGAGCTCAAGGTGAGTCACTAGGGGTCTATACACACGTTATCAGGAGAGCCAGGCCCTAGGCAGAGGCTTGTGTCCTGACCACACCCCACATTCTACCCAGTGTCCCCTGGGTTGGTGTGTCAGCTCCTTGGGAGAAAAATGCCTGTCTCTCTTGGCCCCCGAAAAGCAAGGACACTGGCAGAGAGGTCCTTGTATCTCAAAGGGGTCTGGGTCAAAACCGCCTGTCCGATGCAGAGCAGTGGCTTTCACACATGTACCCAAGGGCCCCACCCTGCAGGCTGGCAGTCAGCTGCGGCCCAGGCTGTCCAAGGCGAGCCCCCCAACTTTGCTCTTGCTGGCCAAACTGTGGGCTCTTTCCTGCCCCGCTGTTTGCAAGCTGGGCCAGTTACCCTGCACGTGTCAGAGCTGCCCTCAGTCCCCAGCCACCCCCACTGCAGAGACCCCAGGCAAGAGTGGGGGGGCAGTTCTCCAGGGCAGGGAAGGGCAGGAAAGGGACAGAGGTGTCACTTGCCTGCTGAGTCCTGGCACGCTGCCTGCACTGTGTGGGGCCAGCAGGGATCACTGAGCGGGCGGGCAGGTGCGCTGGAGACCCTGTTATGTGCCTGGGCTGGGACCACTGGTGGGAGGGAGGCCAGATGCAGCAGCCATGAGGCTGCAGGTCCATCCTTGGAGGGCCGCAGTGCCAAAGCCACGGGCAGAGGCACAGCCTCTCTAGGTGGCATCCGCTCCTCCTGGGCTGGCTTCTGCAGCTCTGCTGCCAGCCTGTGGCCCGCCTCCCTCAGATCGCTGCAGTGGTGACAAGTGAGGGGCCTAGGGTCAGCTGGACCCAGCTGGCACGGCAACTCACTGACCGGGCCTCGTGTGCCTTCTGCGCACCGGGGATGGTGCTGACACGAGCATCTGAGCTGGGCGGAGGGCAGAGCTGACAGGAAGACCTTTCCCTAAACTCAGCCCTGGCACAGGCCTCCCGTGCTTCAAGAACAGCTGCTCTGGCACCTCCGCCGGAGGAGCAGGCCCGGACACCACTGGCTGGTGATGCACACTACCTGCTCCCACCTCCCCTCCTGAGAGCACCAGTCACCCGAGTCCTTTACCCTTCCTTCCCTTGCTCCTATGACCCTGCCCTTGAGAATGGCCCTCTGAAGCGAGGCAATGCGCACTGGCTCCTTCCTGCAGGCCCGGTCCAGGGCCCCGTGGGCTCCGCGGCTGCTCCTGGTTGCTGAGGCGGGACAGCCCCGGCACCAGCCACTCTACAGTCAACTGGGAGTGGATGCAGCTACAAGGAAAAGGCCACGCCCAGCTCTGCAGCCAGACTTTCTGGGTGAAGCCCGGGCAACAGAACCTTTCAGATGGCCCCACCGGCTCCAGAACACCCCAGGCTGACAGCTGCAGTGACAACCCCTATCTGCAGCAGCACTGCCGAGAAAGGCGACCGCACCCAGTGCCACCACTGCAGAGCCAGAGCTGCAGCGAGACACACCATGGGCGTCGTGTATGTCCTCTGACTTGGAAAGCGCCTTCTGGGCAGCAGTGCGGTGACAGGCGCTCAGGTCTTCTACAAGTGACGGAGGGGTCCCCTGTGCACAAGCACGGCCTTTGTGGTGCTGCACAACATGATAAATTCTACTTAAGCTGAAGCTACATTCTCGCTCCCCCTCTGAATTATTAATTCCTCAATGAACGGCACGATCCAGGAGGCGGGGCGGCGGCGGGGGCGGCAGGGTCGGCACAGACCTGTCTAGTGGCTAAGAATCACTGTGCTAGCCAATGCAGCAACACAGTCCACAAACGAGGGACTGTCACCCGGCACGCCCCTCCCGCCAGGTCACTCTGTGGGTCTGTCCCTCCCCCCCCCCGAGACACACCTACACATACTGGGCAGGCAAGGCAGCCTGCGCACGCTCTGGGCAGCTGAGACATGGAGACTGGGGTCAGTGCCCCTTACCACCCTTACCAGGCGCGAGGGATGAACAGCTGGCTGTTTCCCTGAAGCTCCTGCCTCCTAAGGAGGCGTGTTCCACTTGGGGAGCCATCAGCAGCCACCTCCGCCTTTGGCATTTACCCTCTGCCCCTCTGGGCCCCAATCGGTGTGTCTCAGGTCTCTCGTGTGTCTCAGGTCTCTCGGTGACCGCCCGAGGCTTCTTCCCGTTGCGCCCCGCCCCACCCCACCCCCAGCCTCCACCCGTCATCACGTGTGATCCACAACTGAATGCCACAGCCGGCATGGAGCCCCTCGCAACTGTCCAGACGACTCCAACAGGGACTGGGCCGGATGCTGAACTTGTCCCATCTGCGTTCCACGAAGCCCCATGAGGCTGCAGCCTAAGATAGGAAATAGCAGGCCCAACGGATTACCTGCTGGTACCCTGGACCTGAACTCAGTGACACACAACTTCTAACCCATATCGGCTTTCTTATTGCCATCTTTAATTCTGCGATATTCTCTTAAAATTTAGGCTTTAACAAAGACACCAGGGCTGTTTGCCGAATCCCAGCTATGAACTCATAGCCAAAAAGTCAAAGCTACAGCAAAAATTGTCAATCTACCCAACTCATTATAGAAAATAGTTTAGTACATACGTGTTATAAAACTGATTTACAGGAGGTTATTCACATTGCTTATCAAATTTGCTCCTGGAAATTCACAAAAACATGTAACTAAACAAACTGTACACAATAAATCCAAGGCAAATTATATACAAAGCAGCAAAGCAAGTGTGTAGGTAGAACGTATCATTTCCACTAAGGCAAGAAGAAAAGGTATTTTCTTTTTAAAGTCGCAGCCAGGACAAGGCCGTGAGATGTTCTACCTTGCACAAAGGTGAGGTACCTTCAACAGTGCAGCAATGAAGGCCACATCGAGACAGGCCAAAGTTTACATGGAAAGCTGTTTGCAAATACTTGTTGCCAACAGCTAAAGTTCGGTGTCTCACACGTAATGTCAAGTATAACCGTATTGTTCTGAGAGGCTTGTAGGACCACAGCTGACTGGCGAGAAAGGGATGTCACAGGGATGGACGGTGGCTCGGCTCGGTAGCAGAGATCTTACCTAGCTCGCAGGAGGCCCTGAGCTCCATCCCTTGCATTGCAAACAAGCAAACAAACAAAAGAAGGTGACGGGTTTTCCTACCCTTTGCATGAACAAGTCAGTGAACCGGATGACCACACCTGAGGGCAGGGATCAGTCTAACCTGGAGAGGTTCCCCCCAGAGTGCTGCCTAAGTGTGCGTTTGAGGAAAATCCACTTCTGAATTCACACGCTAACGTTAAAGCAAGCAGAGCAGGAGCCGGCAGACGACCTGGCCGGGTCTCCGCTGCTTTGGTCACACCTCCCTTAGAAATCCGAGCTTTTCTACGAGCTTTTCTACTACCTACGTGTCCCCTCCAAGTCTGTGCTAAACTCCTAAGCATTTCACTAAGCTAACAGTTAAGTTAAAGTAACGATGAGCATTCTTGCCAAAGGCACAAGGAAGAAGCTTCCTGAGCCCCACCCCAGACCAAGCGGGCACACTGCCCACCCACCTGGCACTTTCTGAGGCAGAGGTTGGCCGGGACAAGCACTCTAAGGCAACTGCTCTGGTTTCAAGAGTGTTCTGCTGACCTTAGTCAGCTGTCCCAGCACCAAAGGGGGAGAGCCGGCACCGATACAACGCCAGTGTGGGCAACGACGGGCTGTTCTCACCTGCCTCAGTGGAGTTTCTAACACAAAAATCCCTTCACATAAAAAGCGGACAACAAAGAAAACTTCAACAACTACACCCTAACCTTCAGGGACTCGTCCTACCCAGTTGGCCAGTGTGCTGTGCAGCATGCACGGCGACTACGAGGAGCCACAGAGGGCACCTGGACATCCACTCGCGTGTTTAAGCACTCTCCATATTCGGCCACGGTGGATGTCTGGGAACACGGACAAGGGAGGCAGTCCCTTCCTTGCCCTGAGCCCTCAGTCTCTACCTGTCATGGCCACCTGCACTATGAGCTCACAGTCAGTTCAGACACACCAGAAGCTCGTCAGCATGGACGGCCCTGTTTCTGTTGGCGAGGCGGCTCCAGGGCTCACGGGCAGCCTGCCAGCTCCCTTCCCACTTTTAAGCTCTTGCTTCGCCACTCTTCTTACAACATCTTTTTTGCCTGAAATATTCTCACTGGCCTGGCCCCGTGTGCCCCAAGCTGCCTGGTGATGGGAATTCCCTGGGAAGTGTTACATTTTCCAGGCCATCTGGACACCTTAAGAAAGCCACCTGAGGCGATTCCTCTGCCCTGGCCAATGCAGCACTAGCTAATTCCACCTCTGAAAGCTCACAAATGCTGTGGGGAACTAAACTGGACACTTCAAGAGTTATTGCTCTACTTCAAGCAGATTCAGCCAACCGTGTGTACACTAAAATTGGCATGTGAACTTGTCACAGCCTTAAACACCCTGCCCAAGTGCCTCATCTCAACATGTATCACCTTAGATCTTCACCTAACATGACCATACTTCCCAAAGGTCCCCGCATAACTCTGGTTTATTTGAAACACAGCTGAGAGCCACCCAGCCCAGAGGCACTGGGTCTGCATGCCCCACGTTATTATGCCACAGTACCCAGACCATAAACTTGCCTCACAGTAACACTGGCTAAAAAGTCTTACTTCTACTTTATTTTTTTAATATAAAGTTTGGTCTGTTGAAAATGACTAACATTTTGAGCAGAGGAAAGAAAAGTGGTCTACTAGATCAAACTGTAAAAGGTTTTTGTTATTTGCTATACAAATACACACTTCAACTTCTACAACATTCACTCCACTCTAACCTCTTTTCCCGCAGAAGTACAAGAGACCGACATCATTCCAGGTACACAAACACCCTCTGAGAACCTGTGCAACTGACGAGAACGACCGCAGGGGACCCAAGGCTCAGGCAGGTGGACTCGCTTCCACGTACTCCAACAGCATGCGACGCCTTTAAGGAAGAAACCGTCTTAACGGGGTGGTCCTATTAGCTGGTCATCGTAGGTTCACAACAGTGTCCATGGCTGATGACCTATCGTCTCTGGGCTTTACTATAAAAACTTTCTCCTCTTGGAACTGCTGTCCTCCTCCTCCAGCCTCCTGCTGTCCCAAGACGAGGCCCTCTTTGTGTGGTATGTCACGGAGTCAGGCTTCTCCTGTGCCCCCTCACTGTAAGCCCTGGCTTCTGGCCTGTGGCCCGGAACCGCAGCTGGGTCAACACCTCTTCTCTTGCTCACACACACCTCAGCGCTAGCAGCCAGGGGCTCGCCCCACGCAGGTCGGTGCTGGCTCGGCGGGGCTGCAGTAGCAGTGGAGGGCAGTGCGGCCCTGTTCAGGTCCTGGAGAGTCACAGGGACGCATGGCTCTCCAGGGGGAGGGGTGGCCCCAAGATACTGGGGGCTCGGAGGGTGCGGGTCCCGCAGGAACACTCCCCTCACTTCAGCATCCAATCTTCTGAGCAACCGTGGGTCCCGAAGTCGCTCCTGCAGAGAAGGCCTCTCGGGGTCCCTTGTTAGCTCAGTGACAGCCGCTTCCTTGGAGTCCGCGTGTGTGTGGTACAGTGAAGCAGAGAGAGGCGTCTTGGCGAGTCCACTGTCCAGCTTGCTGCTGGGCAAGCCGCCCAGGGGGCTGGGCACCTCTGGGGCAACGGCAGGTGGGTGGGTCAGGCTTCTCTGGAGCACAGGCTTGAGTTTCAGAATCTTCAGCGCATCGTGTCTGTAGTTCTTGTCACAGGTCCTAATGATGGCGCCACGCTTCTGAGCATCCTGAATTAGCTGGTTCCAATGCTGATTCTCCTAGGAACAATGAGAAGGAAGAAATATTTACACCCCCAAAACACTGATTACACATGGACAGCGCAGGGGTCCAACTTTCCTTTTTCAGCAAATAGTATGTGTTCTCTCATGAACGGAGTCTCAAAAATCCACTACTTAACAGATATGACAAAGAAAAAAACTGAATTCTAATACACAACAAGAAAGCCGTATTCCTCAGGGCCAGTCTTCTCACCGCTAGAAGGACAAGCTCGGCCATTCCGGTCGCCACACAGCTGCCACGCACACCTGCACTCGCTGCCAGCAGCCTCATGGAGCTACCGAAATTTCCACTGATTAAAATTCATCTCAGGTCCTCAGCTGTGCCAGCCCCACCCCAAGTGCCCAACAGCCACATACACCTATGGCTCCTGCACTGGCCAGTGCAGGTCAGAACACTCCTTCCCCACAGAAGGCACCTCTGGACACCACTGACCTGTGGCTCACCTGCTTGTGAAAATGGTAAGCCTAGGTTTCAAAACGTGCACCTACGCTGAGGCCACTTTGAGAACAGGGCCAAGCGCCTGCCCTGGCGTCCCAAAGGCCTCGCAGGCACCCGATGCTCACACTCAAATGATTCCGAAGTGTGGTCCCACTTCTCTCTCTCTTCGATGCAGGCTTAGGAAAGAAGAGCCCACCTGAAGGGAGGGACAACGCACCTCTCTGCCCTCCGACTCCCCTGGCAGGTGCCCTCAACCACTAGAAAGCAGGAGGCATGTCCAAATGGGCCCACCCACCCCTGGGAACGACCGGCAGGGGAGTGACGGGGAAGCCAGAGACTGAAGGAAAAGGAGCAGGCAGGCAGCAGCCCTCTCGCAGGCTCCCATGCTGTCTACAGACGAGTCGGGCTGGGCTGGGCGGCGCAGGCCTGTCGCCCAGCGCTCTGGGAGCATGGGGTGGAAAGATCTAGTTCAAGATCAGCCTGGGCAATTGGGTGACTTGGCAGGACCTGGCCTCAAAATAAAAAATGGGATAGATTCCCCAGTACCACCAGAAAAACAAACCAAACAAAAAAACTGCCGAAGGGTCCACGAGGCTACCCGTATCTACTTACTACGTGCCCCTGGCTGAGGTGCAGGCCCTTTGGGCCTCTTTCCTCATGTGGAGAATCAGAATACTATGTTATCTAAGCGACTCTACCACGCACACCATTCTCACACTACCACTTCTGACCGGGCTTCCTCTTGGCTGGGTACCAGTTTCCATGGACCTATCCTAGAGGAACTGGTGACAAGCCAGCTATAGCCCCTAGATTTTTAGTCACTAAACCACTTCAGATCTATCTTGAAAATCCTCTGCAAACATCTCCTGGAAAGACAAGAAAGCACTGGCACTGGAACCTCTAGAACACGAGCAGGGATCCTACGAAGCCCCGGGAGGAACTCAGAAAATGCTGCTTTGCCCCCTCTTTTTTCCATGGGGGATAAAGGCCTCTGACGACTCCAACTGGAAAATGACTCCCGACGCTACGCCAGCTTCTGGAAGCCCAGCGCTCTGGAGTATCCCAGTCCTCTCATGCTACTTGGGTCTTTAGCTTTACACACGCACAGCAGCGGTGCAGTGAAGCTCTGTCCACAGTCCTCACGTGGTTCTTTCAGTAAATACCAAAAAAGGTCAAGTGCCATGCACAGCGCTGACAGCAACGAGTAAGAGGTAGTGACCACAGCCAATGGATGCTGGCGCCTGAAGCAATGGCGCTGACCCTGGCACCCCGGGGCTTCGGTTAGGTCTGAAGTGCTCAGAGGCACAGAGCCGCGTGCACGCACATAGTGCAAGGGCCAGTGCACTCCACGTGGGCTACAGAAGCAGTGCCAGGCTTTGTGGCTCGTCGTCACTCAGGAGACCCAAGAGACCCTTAGCCTGTGGCTGAAACACACATGGGAAGCAGATGACCCTGCTATTTTTTGCCAAGTCTTCTATACCTAGTTCTGACATTTAATCCATTTCTAAGATCACAATAACAGTTTTGAGAAAGTACTATAAATCTTGGAGTCTCAGAGAAGTGCATTAATTACAAATTCTACTTCCATAAGGGAAACTAAAGACTTTAAGAAAAAATAGGGGCAGAAATCCTCCCAAAATAAAAAAGTAAATAAACTGGGGCTGAAGGAATGGCACAGCAGTTAAAAGCATCTGCCCAGCAAGCTTAAGGCCCTGAGCTTGATTCCCCAGCACCGCAAAAAGACAGGTATGGTGCCGCACGCTTGTAATCCCAGCACTTAGGAGGCTGAGACAGGAGGATTGCCATGAGTTTAAGGCCAGCCTGGGCTCCACAGTGAGTTCAGGACCAGTCTGGGCTCCAGAGCAAGATCTGTATCAAAATATATATAATGCATGTACAAATCTGCTCCCCCCAAAAAAATACTCTGGTTTCTCTTCAGATCGTATAAATCTTTATCCTTTTACAAATCTGCCAAAATATAAAGCATTGATTTGTTTTAAAAATATTAAAAAATTGGTATATGTGAGTTTTTATATGGTAGTCTTTTTGCTGTTAATCCTGTAGAGGTGGAGACTGAAACCAGGTCTTAGGAACTGCAGCAGGTGCTGTCCAGCTGCGCTATAGCCCCAGGTTCGTCTTTGTGCAGAACTACCTCATGAAGAGTGGAGCAAAATGTTGGTGCCATCAGCTAAGAGGCCAGAGGGCTGCAGTGTAAGGAAGGGTGGCCCTGGAGTTTCATAGACTGTGTAAGAAAGTGATAAAAGTTTCATGGAATCAGTGTTCAAACACTAGTGTCCTGAGTCCTCTGCGGGCCGCCTGCCTCTTCCGCCCAACCCTTCACGCCCAAGGCGCCTCATGCACTCCACACCTACAGTGATGTGTGCCGTCACCGTGTGGGCACCAAGTAAAGAGGGTGGATTCAAAACAGGAGTGTCACCAGGACCCCTTCAGCAAGGTGTTTTTGTCTTTTCAAGCATCAGTATTACCAAGGTCTGTCACATACAAAGTTGCTCACTCAACTTTACAGAGAGAACTGTGCCAATTTATTCAAATGACAAAAAATCATTTTTTAATACTCAGATCCTTATGGCCACAGAAAAAATAATTTTAAAAAATCCCTTATTGAGATAAGTATAGGTTTACTGAAGTTGGAAAGAGGTGTTATGAAAAATGACTTTTATACTTTCAGTGTATATATAACTTTTTTGGCAAAGGAGCGTAATAATGTGATATTAATAGAAAGGCTTTTATCCCACTGAACAAGCAGGTCAGAAATACAATTATAAAGATAGAAGACCAACCCTGCTACACAACGAGTCCACTGGCACATTTAGACTCATGTACTGTTTTTATTTGATTCCATTTTTTTCTCCGGAGCCTGAGAAAGAATTCAGGGTCTCACGGGGCTGAGCAATGGCTTCACCACTGAGCCTTGTCTCTAGCGGTTTTCTTTAAGTGTCAAAATATGTAATACATTAGAAACACAATCTTTAGCATTACTTAACTTTAGGATAAACTTAAAGTTTGTATCAACTTAAAAATAGAGATGTAAAAATGAGAGGCGTAACTTAAAACTTCTTTCAAGAGGTGCACCAGTTAAAGGCCAACAGTTAAAGGCCACAGGCTTGGGTGACTACCAGAGGAGTTGAAATGACACAGCGTGTATCTGACGCCCTCTGGTGGTGCTAAATACGAGGTCAAAATCCGCCAAGCTCCCTCTTCTCGGGGATGACCAATGAGGGTTACAGAACCAAAAAGCTGCCCTGCCCGTGCTTTGTGGAGTCATGGTGTGAGGGGCCTGGGTGCCCCACCTGTCACCAAAGCCATGCAACTGCACGCCTCTTTCCAGGAGCACCTGTCCTGGTTCAGGGGCTGGAGGTGCAGCCCAGAGGTGAGCCGTGCAGCAGTCCTGCTCTGAGCCACCGAGCAGCAGAGCAGCGCGGCTACGGCACTCCTTCTCACTCCAGACAAGGCCCACGAGAGCCATACTTTTCCAGTGATCACTAAGAGCCAGCACTGTTCTAAGAACATGTGTTCATTTATAAGCCTTTTCTCTCTCTCTCTCTCTTTTTTTAAACAATCCTACTGTAATACAGATCCCTTTTTGAGGTAGGGTCCTGCACTCTGCTCCAGGCTGGTCCTGTACTCACTACACACTAAGACTGGCCTCGAACTCACAGCACTCTTTCTGCCTCAGCCTCCCAAGTACTAGGATTAAACACACACACCATCACACCCAGCTATTTTTATATGCTGCTGGGGAATCGAACCTAGGGCCCTGCCGATGCTAGGCAAGTGATCTAAACGCTAAGCCGTATCCACACCCTCAAGTCATTTTTTAAAAAAACGTCACCCTGAGGGACTGGCGGAATGGCATAAGGCCCTGGGCTCAATCCCCCAGCACCACATAAGCTAGTCAGATCTGGAGAGGTTGAGGTAGGATTGCTGTGAATTCAAGGTTACTTTCGGCTACATAGTGAGTTTAGGACCAGTCTGGACTATGGAGCAAGACCCTGTCTGTCTCAAAAAAACGAAACAAAACAAAACAAAACAAAACAAAACAAAACAGGCACCTACCATCAGGGTCCTCAGGTGTCCCAGGATGAAGAGGCTGTACTTGGCTCGTGTGATGGTAACGTTCAACCTCTGCAAACTCGCCAGGAATCTAAGCAACAGAACAGGATTACTACTTCTCTCTGCAGTGACGGCACCCAGCCCCTCCAACAAGACAGGCAGCGCACTAGCCGCTTCTCTAGGGCTCCTTCCTCCTCTGCAGAAGTCATAAGGCTTCCTCATGTCATTTCTGTCCCAACCCAGAGTACGTGGAGCAGAAGCTAACACATGTTTTCATGTCTCAATTGACAGGTGCAGCACTGTGAAGTGAAGCATCAAGGTTTCCGTCTTTCTGGATGTTTTCTCATACGGGGTCTCACTCTCTAGTCCAGGCTGGTTCTGAGCTCCCTGTCTGACTCAAACACAGGGCAGTCCTCCTGCCTCAGCCTCCCATGTGCTGGGATTCCAGGTGTGTTCCACCAAGACTAGCTTATATGGCACTAGGGAATCAGACTCAGGACCTTGTGCGTGTGGAGCAAACTCTGTACCTGCCGAGCTAACGCTCCAAGCCCAGCTTCTGCTTTGCTGTTGCTGTTACTGTTGTTGTGGTTTTTGAGATAAGGTCATGCGTTCACATCCTGGCTGGTCCTGAACTTACTAAGGAGCCCAGGCTAGCCTTGAATTCACAGCAGGCCTCAGCCTCCAGAGTGCACAGAAGGCATGAGCCACCACGCCTGGCTGACTTGTGTGTGGTGCTGGTCGAGTGCTCTAACCATACAGCTATGCAGGATTGCAGGACTGCGCACTAAGTAGCCTACTCCAGACATACTTAAGAATAACAAATCACCTCAGAAACAATAAAGAGGGCTGGGGGCATAGATCTACGGTTAGAGGATCCGCCAGCACCATACACAAATCACCCAGGCATGGTGGCTCATGCCTGCCTGAGCAACTTTTAAGACTTAAGTATACTAGTCAGATTACTTATTCTTAAGTGTATCTGGAGTAGTCTAGGCACAGCGCAGTCCTGCGATCCTGTATAACATACGCAGCCTGCCCTAAGGCAGACAGAGAGTGCTTAAATAACTATTCTACTTAGGAATAATCAAATTTACAACCTGTAAATTCTGCCTGGATCATGAGAAGTAACAGTCACAAAACAATCTCAGACCTGGAGACTCAAAAAGTCCTCAGTGTTTTCAGGAAGTAGAAGTAAACTGACAGTTGTTAAGATTAACAAACTAAATCAAAGCAAGAAACATGGAGGAGAAAAACACCTCACGACACAAGCTCTGTGAGTTATCTCTGACACAATACACTTAATCCAATTACTTCACTCTCATTAGATGAAAAACAAATCAGGAAACAGGTTAATAAAAAAGCAGACTTAAAAGCAGTGAATCTGGGCCTGGAGGAATGGCACAGCAGTTAAGAGTGCTTGCCTAGCAGGCGCACAGTCCTGAGTTCGATTCCCCAGCACCACATAAACTGAGCATGATGGTGCATGCCTGTAATCCCAGCACTTGGGAGGCTGAGGCAAGAAGTCTGCCATGTGTCCAAGGCCGGCCTGGGGTATAGAGCAAGACCCTGCTGCAAAAAAACTCCCAGAAAACAAAAAACAAAACCTTGCACAATAGTGATGTCTTTTGAAATACAGTTATTTTTATTTTTATTTGTTTTTTTTGAGATACGGTCTCACTCTGCAGCTCAAGCCGGTCCTCAACTTACTTCGTAGCCCAGGCTGACCGCGATCTCAAGGCAATTCTCCTGCCTCCAAGTGCAGAGATTACAGGCATGTGTTCTCATACCCAGCTTAAACGGTGCTGGGGAACTGACCCCTGGGCCCTGAGCTTGCTAGGCAAGTGTTCTAACTACTGTGTCACTCTGCCAGCCCCTGTACAACTGTTGAAAAAGAAGATCAATAATGAATGGTGTCCCTAGCAGGGAGCTGAACGACCTCATCCCGAATTATATACATGTAAAAGAGCCACAGTGACAGCTACTCACCCAATCGAGCCTTGCATGGTGTTTGCTCTGACACACGTGACAATGACGCAGTCCTTTTGCCGGCCCTGGAAAGCGTCCACTGTGTCTACTTCTGCTGGGCTATTGACAAAAGAGAAACAAGCCAGTTTACTCGAAAAAATAAACCAGGAAATACACTTTCCATAGTAGTTTTTAAAAATTAGTCTCAATTCGCCCCTCTCCACTCAGCCCTGGCAACCACTGATCTACTGTTTTGTACAAATTTTCTTATAATTAAAACCCCACATAAAGGGAACCATAAAACCAGCTCCCGGTGCCGGCTTCCTTCCTTTAGCCTGCCATGCCCGAGCTGCCTGCCACAGGGTGGGCAAAGGGCCTGCGGCTCCTCAGCAGAGTGCTGCAGACGCAGCACAGCGCGCCCTCTCCAGGTGAACGGGGCCTGGCCCACTGACTGGGTCAGGAGGTCTTGGGCCTAAGTGTGTGAGCACTTTTAAAAATTCTTTTCTATCTACACCTACAGTGGAACTGCTGGGTCCTATGATAATTCTACATTTAACTTCTTGAACAATCACAAGCTTTCCATAGCAATTCGCCATTTTATATTCTCACCAGCAATCCATAAGAATTCAGATTTCTCCACATCTTCCCCATTTGATGGTTTTGTTTTGCTTAATTATAATCACGGCAGTCGGGGTGAGGTGGCATCCTGCCTTTTGATCTGCATTTCCCTCATGACAAATGAAAACTGAACATTTTTTCACTTGTTTATTGGCCACTTGTATATCCTCTATCTTCTGCCTATTCTTAAGGGTGAGGTATTAGAGTTCTTTATGTAGTCAAGATATGAAAACCTTCTTCCTTTTCTGAAACAGGGTCTCACTCTGTAGTCCAGACTAATCCTGAACTCACTGTGTGGCTCAGGCTGGCCTTGAACTCATGGCAGTCCTCCTGCCTCAGCCTCCCGAGTGCCGGGGTTAAAGGTGTGTGCCACCAAGCCCAGCTGATGTGGGGACGGAGAATGGCACCTAGGGCTTTGCACTTGCTAAGCAAGCCATTTTAACTGCTGAGCTAGGCCCCTCTCCCTGGCCCCACCCCAATATAAGAGAATTTTATTAGATACATGATTTGAAAGTACTTTCTTCCTTTCTGTGGATTTTCTACAGTCTTTCTTTTCTCTCTTTCTCAGTGACTGGGGACAGAAGCCAGGGCCGAGTGTGTGCTAGGTGGACCTTCCACCACTAACCACACCCCTACTTTTTCCCACTCTTTTGATCATGTCCTTTGACACACAATCAAAAACAATTTTATCAAGTCCAATGTATACTTTCCTTTGGTGTCATTTCTATGACATTACTGCTTAATTTACTGTGCAGACACACAGACTGACTCTTACGTTGCCTTCACCACTCTACCAGCCATCTCCGTAGAAAAGGCGAGGAGGATTCTGCCAGAGCGCACACTGACGATCCCTCCGGGGCGCTGTCTTCTGAGCAGAGTGAGATCTTCTGACCCGTGAACATGAGAAGGCTTTCCTCTTTCCTTAGATTTTGTAATTTCTTACAACATTTGCAGTTTGCAGTAAGTCTTCCACTTCTCTGGTTTCTTCTCTCTCTCTCTCTCTCTCTCTTTTGAGACAGGGTCTTGCTCTGTAGCCAAGGCTGTCCCTGAACTCACTTTGTAGCCCAGGCTGGCCTTGGACTCACAGCAATTGTCCTGTCCCAGCCTCCCGAGCGCTGAGATTACAGGCGTGTCCCACCATGTCAGGCTCATGTGGTGCTGGGGAATTGAGCTCAGGTACTCAGCACTTAACTTAGCACTTGCTAGGCAAGCACTTTAACCGCTGAGCCGTTCCTCCAGCCCCTCGTAGTTATGTCTTCTCCTGGATGCTGCCATAGCTGCAACGGCCTTCATTTCCTTTTCAGGCTGCTTGCTGCTGGTATATAGCTACAGAACAGATTTTTACTATGCTGCTCCTGGCTCCTGAAGCTCTGCTAAGCTCTGTTAGCATGCAGCTTCTTCACGGGGCTCCGTGAGGACGTCTGTGAAGAAGATGCCATCGTGGAGGAGCTGGACTTCTTCCTAACGTGGACACCTTCTAATTCCTTTTCTTGCTGAACTGCTGGGGCCTGAACCTCTGGTACAATGGGGAACAGAAGCAGCAGGAGCCAAGAGCCTCCAGGGGCTACAGAGAGGCTTCCGGTGCCCCAACCAGAGTGACATTCTAGACACCCTCCATTAGGTTCCGACGTCTCCCTTGGGCTCCTACTTTGTTCAGCCTGCTTTCTTCTCCTTCAAGAAAGGCACTGGATCCCATCAAATGCCTTTCCTGCATCTGATCCTCTTAATAGGGGACATTCAATGTTGCTTTGCTTACACAAATCTTACTGGTCATGACGTACAATCCTCACACTATGCTGCTGAACTCAGTGTGCCACTACGTCGTTTAGGATTTCTGCACCTATATTCTTAAGTAATAAACTATGCAGTCTGCAGCTTTCTGGTGATACTTTTGCCTGGCTTTGGGAGCAGAGGAAATACTACACTCCTAAAATGAGGTATAAAGTATTCTACTTTCTGGAAGAGTCTGAGAGGAGCTGATATAGTTATTTTAAACTAACCAGTGAGGCCTGGTTCTGGGCTTTCCATTTTAGGAAGTCTTGATTATTAAAATATTACCAATTTTATCTCTACTAGTTACATAGATCTGTTCAGATTTTCTACTTTCTTCTGAGTCAATTTTGGTCATCTGTATGTTTGAAGACTAAAAAGGTTTTTTGAGATAATGAATTTCTAATAGTGAATCAGTAATTTTACTGTAGAGGTAAGAAAGCAGAAACAATCTGCTGCCATCTATACATAAAAGCAATGAAAGTGCTGAATGATTTAAAGTGAAATACGACACGAAATGTGACACCACTAGTCTTGCTTGACTCAGAATCCAGGTTCACAAGTAACAGAAGGGAGCACACCTGTAGCGGCAGGGAGGGCACACGCCTAGAGGGCTCAGGCAATCCACCCACCATCCAGTGCGGTGCTGACACTCCCGCTGCCAGATTGTGCGTCACCCTCAGCACCTGGGATCCAGACGAGCCTATGAAAGGCAGAGCCACAGCCTCGTCTACTGTCGCCACGTTACGTAGGCTGAGATGACTGCCTTGCATTCAAGTTTCCTTCCCTCTGCCTACTCTTCTAATTCAAGAGAAAAACTAGAAATACAGGTAAAAATGCCTCACCCTTTACTATCAAACTCTTTGTCCAAATCCCTCTGAATCATCGTCTTCTGAGCCTTGTAATGGGTTATTATGCCAATGTGTCGGAAAGTAACCTCTCTTCTTTTGTCTTTAATAAGTTTGATTATTTCCATCACCAATTTTATTTCTTGAGCATTTACGTATGAACTAAATGAGATGGGAAAAAACACAACACATCAAAATCACAGCAGTGCCCCGCCCGTGCCACTGAGCCCTCCCCCACAGCAGGGGCAGGCAGAGGGGCCTTGCTGTCCTTCAGCCAGCGCTGTCTGCGAGAGCAGGCTACAACGGCCACTAATATGAGACACGCAGACAGAAAGAAACAGCCGCCCAGGGAAACAGGAGGCTGCGGAGAGAAGAGCGGGCCGGTGGGGCCGAGGCACTAGCTGCTTCACCTGCTGGAACAGCGGCAACCACACTATGAGCAGCAGAACTTCCGACAGTGGAGGCAGAACAGTGACCCACTAACCTCAATCATGGCCGTGCGTGCTACCTTCTTCCCAAAGAAAGCACAGCGGACACCTCAAGGTCCTGAATCCCCGTTCCTGGGCGTGGTCACGCGGCCCATGACCAGGGAGAGGCCACCGCGTGGGCCAAGACGGCCCCCAGCAGGCGTTCTGGGGCCTGCGGCAGTGCCACACCCTCTCACCTGCCTTGCCGGCCCGGCATCCTGGACCCTACAAAGCTCCTTTGTTGCCGCAGCAGAGCCGGCCTGCGAGGTGGGGTGCCCTGCGCCCATGCTGCAAGTCTGTCCACTTCCAGACTCGACGCGCAGAAGAGCCTGCAGCAGCCGTCTCCTCATCCGACACCCTCATTCCCCTTGCTGCCTCAACGTGGTTTCTCTGGTCTACATTTCCCATGGCCTTCGGCTACCCTTATGCTACTCTCAATCGCCTGCTCTCATCTCGCGCGGGCCCCACACAGACCTTTACGTGACCTCCCACTGGTGTTACCATCAGGGGCTAGCTCCCCACCTCCCCAGGCCACTGACTGAGGTCCAAACCCAGGCTCTGCACTCAGCGACATCCTCAGCTCTTTGGTTAAGTTTTGAGGCACGGCATCATCTTTAGTTGCTCCTGCTGGGCTCGAACTTGTAATCCTTCTGCAAACTTCTGCCTCCCAGCGTGCTGGCACTAAGGGCAAAGGCCATCAAGCACGGCTCCTCCTTAGCATTTTTCATTTTTTCAGTGATCCTCCCTCCCTCAATGCCTTACTCTCACCTGAAGACAGCACCAGCTCATCAGTCCCGTGACAGGAAGCGCAACTTCCTCTTACTTCACGACAGAGACGCAGTTCATGTACACAGGCTACCGGGTTCTGTCTCCAGACCGGTCTCCTCTGCTCCCCTGCACCCTGGCTCCTCTGGTGTCTCTGCCACCCGGCAGTACCACCATCCCTTTATATCTTTAAACTATCATTTTAATGCATAACCTGAATGTGTTCCTTTATTGGTAACCCACACTCCCCATCGTCCCATCTTGTCTCCACTCACTCCCTCTCACACCATAATTCACCTGTGCCTACCCTTCTCCTTCCACCGTTTTCTTTTCTTTGGTGATTACGGGAGGACCGCCAAGCCTGCCATGGGAGGTGGGGCCATGCCTGTATCTGAAAGTCCTACTTACTGCCTGTCACGCGCCACAGTACAGACAAAGCAGCAGCTGTAACTGAGCCATGCAGGTAACCGTGCCTTGGCCCTAAGCAGAGAGACGAGGTGGGAAGTGCTTCCAGTAGTATCTAAATGAAGACCCATGCCGCCATGGAGCCCGCCAGGAGCAGGGGAGACATACTCATTATCCCGCCTTTCTGAGCCGTCTCCCACGTCGAACACAAGGTACGGCTGGAACGGCCAGTCTGACGAGCAGCGAACGGTCTCCGTCAGCCTACAGAGAGAGCAGGCCCGTCCGGAAGGCAAGTCGTCAGAACACACTTCCTGACGGGCACTCCGCTTTCTTCTGTGTGAGGGAAGGGCTAGAGAAAGGGCGGGCACGGGGAGCTCTTCCTCTGTGGAGGTGTGCCAACAAAGGAGGGAAACAGAATGTCTTTCCGTTCCAGTGCTAAGGAAAATTATGAATAGGAAGTAACTCAAAATACACGAACGAGAAAAGGCAAGGCTGGCAGCAAGAAAACAACCCACCAAGGCCCAGAATCAGACTTGGTGATGATGACTTCAGACAGGAGGGGAGAACTCCCCCGCTTGTTTGTCTGAGTTTGACCTAAACAACATCATTAAAATAATTAAAACTTTATGCTTTCTGTGACAGGTCTTAGGTGCGATAGAGTAGAATGGCTACTCTTCATAAGCAGCGAAAACTACAAATGAGCTGGCAAGCCACGAAGGTCACCCACCTGTTTGTTTTCAAACTCCTATTATACACGTAGTTAGACGGGAAGAGGCATATGTCGGGGTGCATCCGGTACTGCACGGTGAGCTGCAGGATGGGCAGCCGGCTGATCGTGTTCTGCTCGACGCTCTCCTCCAGCAGCTTGTAGAAGCGCGCCATCATCGACTGGTCGTAGCCGTACTCCAGGGCTTTCTGGTGGGGAAAGCAGAGCAGCCATCTCTAGGCGGCTTAGCTCGGCCCTGCTGCTACCAAGCTCAAACGCCTACCCAGCTCAGGAAACGTGAGGCCAATGACCACAGATCTGGAGGAGAACATGCTTCCAACCGCGAACCTCTAAAAGCCCCTCACTCACGACACCCCACCGAGGCTACCTCAGTGCTACCAGGGGCCGCCTAAAGGGCAACAAAGGAAGCAAGAAACCTGTCAGAGTGCGCCAGTCGCCCCGGGGGTCTACGCTCACAAGCAGCAAGGCCAAGCGCCATGGACACAGCCCCCCAAGGGCCGCTTTCTTTGCCACTCACCCGGCAGTGCTGGTCTGAGGCTGGGACTGCTGAGTGTCAGAGTTTATGTTTCACTGGCAGAGACAAACTCCTACACTAACTGATGAGCCTCAGCCTGCAATGTGAAGAGAAGTAACCTACACGGCACATGAAGAAAACTGTCCTAACGCTATCACAGCTGCGCCTTGGAATGGCCTCTTCATGGACATCACCACGCAAAGACTCAGGAAGTATTCTATTGTCGACAACCCAGGAGTGAAGGGTGCTGGGAAAACTGTGCTATGGGAAGGGACCTCCAGGAAGAAGGCTGAGGACGCTGGCCGTGTACACATGCGCACTCGGAGCAAGTCAGCCTCATGGTCCATGACGCTGGAAAACAAGGCATTCCCTGATACATAATTCATATATGTGATTTTAAGTAGACTGATGTAACTAAATAAAATGATTAATAGACATTTCACAATTTCATCTATCTCCCCGAAAGTTTACCCATCTGAGATAGCCCTATATCTCATGTTGTATATTCTCTTTGGGAAAACAGAAAAAGGACTTATACAAGACAAACACCCAATTCTATGAAAAAAACTGAGCTCATCCTACACAAGGTCAGACTGACATATTCTAGGGTTTGTCCAGGCTGGTCCTGAAATCATACATAGCCCAGAATGGCCTTAAGTTCATGGCAAGCCTCCTGCATCAGCTTCCTGAGTGCTGGGACTACAGGTGTGTGCCACCATGCCTGGTAATTTTTATGTGGTGCTGGGCAACTGAACTCAGGGCCTTGTGCAAGCTAGACAAGCACTCTAACCCCTCACTTACACCTCCAGCCCCACAAATTTATAGATTCTAACATGAAATGGTGTTCTTGATGTATTTACTGGTTTAATAAACGCCAATTTTGTACAGCATGATTCTGACACCTTTACACAAAACTCTACATGTAAACATATACACATATTTAAAGGTTATAATCTCTGTATATGCTTTATTAACTTACTACTCTTTTCCTGATAATTACTATTAGGTATGTTTATAATAAAACAAGTAACTGCCCTCCCCTTGGGGAACCGGCACATCCAAATCCATCCATTCTCTCCCCTGCCCATCCTCACCCGCCCACCCAACCCCACACCCCGATCCCCCACTGGTCACAGGTCTCCATAAATCTGCCTCCTTTTCACTGGCATCCACCCATGCAAGCATTAAGTGCCATAAGAGCAGGGGTTTCAGATTTTTGCCTTTTTTCTTCTCTATCATAACCCAGTATGTAAAGGAGTCCCTGAATTAGGCTGGCACCCAATAAATATATACTAAAAACAAACAAACAGAGAACACGTACAAATGCTCAGCAAAACCTGTTCAAATGCTAAACTCCTCACATTAATTACCAGAAGAAAAGGCTAGAAAAGCATGGAAATTAACCTTGTGATTATTTTAATCTTCTTCAATATGGCTTTTATTTAAGCAATAATAAAATGGTGGATTCTTATCACTGTTGCTGTTTCCATCAAGCACCAAGGGAGGCCCAGGCTGGGGCTGCAGTCTCAGTCACCTACAGCAGGGCTTCCTATACACCCCGGCTCTCTTCCATCGGCTATGGGGGTGCTTGCCTACACCCTGGCTCGGTCATGCAGCCTGTGCTCACGTGCTGGGCAAACACCACTATCGTTTTAAGTACTTCCAAGGATTACACCCACTAACAATATAAAGCACATGCATTCATTCCTTCACTAAACAGAAATGTGTTTAAAATGATCAGTTCTATGGAATTATGATGCCAATTCTCCACTCATGTTTATACATTACAGTTAAGCACAGTGATGCACATCTGTATACAATTCACGCTACTTGGGAGGCTGAGGCAGGAATATCGCAAGTCTGAGGTGAGCCTGGTCAACTCAGCAAGACCTTATCTCAAACATAAAAAACAGAAAGGGCTGGGGATGCAGCTCAATGCAGATTGCTTGCCCCCGCGTTCAAGGCCCCGGCTCAATCCCCAGTACCTCAAAAAGCAAAAGGAAATTATGTTATTAAAATCCATACACCTTTACTACATTTCAAAACCCTCCTCAAAGCTTATTCAGTCTGTCCCAAACACCTGGTGAGCCCCGATCTTCATGTGCATTTCCAGCAGACATGTTCAGTGAGATGTGAACAGTGTAGACCAGACCACACTCCAGTGCTCCCCTTCCCAGAGCCTGAGCTCACAGCGAATTCCTCTTCTTTTCCTTTCACCTTCACTTCTGAATGACACGAGGGGCACAGACATTTCACTGTGCTGTAGAAGAGCGCCATGCTGGAAAGGCGCTCCAGGTGATTCTGTCTCAATCGTGTTCTCAGCAAATTTGCGCATATTTAAAATATAAACCAGGAGTTGAAATTTGTTTCTTGCTTTTAAAATGTTCTTGTATGTTCTAGTTTTCATGTTACTAAAATTATCAGGTACAGCCCTTAAAATATCTGCACACGCCTTTCCCTTGGAAAGCCTAGCACACTTTGAACACTACTTGTGCAGGTACAGGTGTGGGTGTGCACTTCCAGTCTCTGATGCTGCTACGGCTTGGATTAGGACTGGAACCCACAGCCAGGTGAACTTGGATGTTGTGGACCACCTATGGAACCACGTGTTGTGAAGGGGACTGGCCGGAAGGGGTGGAACACTGGGGCTGGACCTGAAGGGGGCAGATCATGAGGACATGACCAGGAAGGATATATACTAGCTCTGTCCCTCCTTGCTCACATGGCTTCCTGTCTGTCATGCCATGAACTGCTTTTCTTCCTCATGAGACTCCACCATGTGACTCCATGTGATTCCATCATTGCCAGCCACATGAGTGGCCTAAGACCTTAAGAAATGTTGAGCTAACGTAAATCTTTCCTTCCTTAAGTAGTGGATGTTAAGTACTGTGTCCTAGCAAAGAGAAGGTAACAAAGAAGATACACTACTCCCACCACACACACATGTACACACAAGACCCTTACACTGCTCCCGCCACACACACACGTACACGCAAGACGCTTACATTGCTCCCGCTACATGCACAACTACACACAAGTAGAAGCCCAACAAGGACAAGGGGACCAGGCAGCTACTTTAATTATTAAAACTCTAACAGTGCTTTTCTTTTCTCAGTCAATCCCTATTTTCCCCTCCAAATTAATAGATGAAGATCCAAAATTCCTGAGGTGTGGGGGCAAGCCCTGCAACCTCACTGAGAAAAAAACTCACCAAAGAAATGACTGTAGGAGGGAGCTGCTTCGGGTCGCCAACCAGGATAAGCTTGTTGCAGCGGTGGATGAGCGGGGTCAGGGTCTCCACCTCACACGACTGCCCGGCCTGGGTAACAAATTAAGAGGGCGACAGCTACTTCTGCTATTTACTGACCCACACGAACCCTGGCTAATTCACTAAACATTTGGAAAAGTACCACATTTCTACACAATGAATAAGATTTTTTTCATTAGAAATCAAAACATTCAACAAGACAAACCCTCTAAACAGAGTTTAGGGGAAAAAAATCCAACACATACTTTAAAATCAACCACGACAGGTGCCACTATCACTTAGACTCAGTCGCAAGTTATAAAGCTTCGTCCACCCTGGGTTCTTTGTTTTTGCTGGACAAGATGCAGAGAAAACTTTTTCTTCCCTTAAGTTCTGTAGAAATTTCTTCAAGTTCAGACATCACATTAGATGTATCTTTTTCTCCCCATTAATTTGCCTTCTTTCTCAGGAGGTGCTTCAATTATAGGTTCACGTTTCTCTTTATTTGTTTATTTTCATTTTTGAGACAGGGTCTCACTATGCAGCCCACGCTATTCCTGAACTCTCTCTGTTGCCCAGGCTGGTCTTGGACTCACGGCAATCCTCCTGCCTCAACCTCCCAAGTGCTGGGATTAGAGGCATGCGCCACCACACCCAGCTTTATGTGGTGCTGAGGAATCGAACTCAGTGCCTTGTGCCAGCACTCTAACTGCTGGGCCATTCCTCCAGCCCCTCAAGTTTCTCTTTAATTCAATGACATTTTAATTATTACATCACTCTTACTTTTTCCTGTGCCTTCATTCTGGCGAATACTGTTTCTAACTTTGCTTTGTAACCCACACGTGACTGTACACACGTCTACGGAAACGATGCCAGGGTCGTGGCCCTCCTGGATTGCTCCCATGGATCTAAAGGCGCCCTTCTTTTGCCCTGCCATCCAAGCAAACCACAGGCACCCAATAAATGTATGATTAGTGAGTAAACAAGGAGTAACTGATACAGGTAAGCACACTGACTCAGACATCTAAAGTCACAGCCCACCAGACATGTAATTTTAAGCAACCGCAGAGATGACTTCCTTCAGAGGGGAGTCGACACAGGTTACGCACAAGTACTGCAAAAGGGAGGCAGAAGCATTTCAAGCAGGAGCTAGAAATCACCCAGTAGGGATTATGCCAGAAAGTATCAGGCATCTTTCAAACTGCAAAACCAAGCCCAAAAAGTCACTGTAACTAAGGCAGCCATCAGCAGCACATTTCAAGAGAAAATGCATGTAATGGCTGAAGAAATGAGAAGAAGCCACTCCCTCAACATGCCAGCGGTCACGGTTCACCCGAGGCCAAAACCGTACAGCCAACTGCTCACTGACCTCGTCAACAATGACACAACTGAAGGGGACACCTCCTTGTCCCCGAAAAGCAGACTCGAGCAGTAAACCACCACTTGTGCTCAATGTGCAGCAGATTATATGGGACTCTAAAATAATAATATTCTGTGTCTTCTGTGGACGTCCTTGAACCTAAGGGAACAAATGAAGATAAACAGTATTCAGCTACACAGAAACAAACTTACACTAGGCTCTTTTTTTTACTATAAAACACTCATCATTTATTATGTGGCAAAATATACTTTGTGAGGAGGAGAGAGGGAGGGGAGGGGAGGGGAGGGGAGGGCGAAAGGAGGGTGGGAAAGCCCTTGTCACCTTGACAAGATACATATGTGCATAAAAGGCTCAACTCCATTGTAAACCTTAAATTTTGCACGTATACATAGCAATGAAATGGGAAAAAACATACACTTTGTGAAAGTTAAAGGGAACCGTCCAATCGAGATAACAAAAACATTCAAAGTAATCAGCAACTCCTAAAAAGAATACAGTAAGGACCTTTGTAGTCTAAATCTAGAACATACTTAAAAAATATTCCCAGTTGACCTGGTTAAAGCAGATTACAATCTTCTTTTTAGTCAGACATGCATCAGAACAAGCAGTGATTATTTTACGAAGCTGTGAAGCATTATCTGAGTGAGACCAAGATTAGAATCATACATATAAAATTTCCTAGGCACATACTGTAATACTGCCCTTGTTCACACCAATAAAAATGCACGTGAACCTAGAAAAGATTTTTTTTTATGCACAGATCCAAAACCACCTCCATCTAATGTCTATAGTGCTTGTCCTCCCACATATTTGGAAGGCTGATACAGAAGGATACAAAGTTTGAGATCAGGCTGGACAGCTTAGTAAGACTGTCTCAAAATAAAATTTAAAAAGGAATACAGATGGAGTTTTGCACTCCTGGGCTGAATCCCCAATATGCCAAAAACAAAAGGGTTGGGTCTGTGCTTTTTCATGGCAAGCCTATATTGACAATCTACTTAAATCCCAAATGGGAGTGCTGGAAGGCCCACAGTAGCCAACCACATCCTAATGACCTCGTAAGTAGCTTTCCCTTTTTATTTCTTTAAAAAAACAAAAACAGGGAAAACATCCACAAAGCTAGTTCTGTGAACCAGTCATCTGAGAGCAATTACAACTGTAACTGTGTTTTGCAGTGAGTGGGAAAGAGAGGCAGAGCACGTTATAAAAAGAATTTTTCATATTTATCTAGACCTACAAAAACAAAACAAAACAAAATTTAGGGTTACCACTCAGAAATCTTAAGTTCTGTAATTCATTCTCAGGTTAAATGAAAAAATGATGTAAAAGTAGTCTCACCATTTTTTTTCCACTTTTGAAGGAGTTTCCGATTTTTTACATTTAAAAAATATAATTAAGAAAAGTTCAAAGGTTTTCTGAACCATTCATAATTTGAGAAATAACAATCATAAAAATGCTACAGGTAAACTACTTACCTCTTTAATTCTAGAAGCAAGCTCTTGCCTTTCCTTTGAAACTTGAGCAATTTTTTCATCTAATTCTTGCTTCTGGAAAAAAAAAAAAAGTGGCATGCCATCATTAACCCTAAACTCGGCATGTCACAATGCTTTCCAGGGGACTGCTCCACATTTCAAAGCAGCGAGTCTCCATGTACCTCACCCAGGAGACGCTGACTCAGCTCCGCTGGTATTCTCTTTATCACTCAAATCCGGACAAACTGCTAGGTAAGATGCAGTCACGTTCAGGCTGTGGCATGTCTGCTCTGTGCCTGGCGTCCCCAGTTCTGGGGCCTCTCGCCTCCCCCTCATTTCTAGGTGGTTCAAGTGAGACCCACAGGATCACACCCCAAGCCCACTCTTTCAGTTACAGTGAGGTGCACACAATAAAGGCGGACAAAACACGAACACATTCAAGGATAAGCCCTGCCTGGCTGCCCAGGACGAGCAGAGCACTTCCTTGGCACTGATGCAGAGATGGGAGAGGGACCTTCATGGGCTTTCTCAGGGGGACTGGTGGAGCCCAGGGACGGCGGCAGCTATACGCGCCTGGAGGGAAGATGGCTGACACAAAAAAAGTAAATCAAGGAGTGGAGACGTGGTGTTATTTGGGCTTCTGTATGTGGCCACACTGAAGTTAACTTGCCCGATTTCCCAGGTGTATGAGCCAGGAAATTAATTGTTTAAATTAAGCTCAGTTTCTTTAGTTTGCAACTTGGAGATGCCTAATAAATTCAATGTACTTTTAAATAAATATAATTTCGCCTATGGGCCAAATTCAATACCTTGTTTGCTTTCATATACAACGTTTTATCAGAACACAGCCACACGTATTACCTACGGCAGCTACTGAGCTACAAGAGCACTGAGAAGCTACAACAAAGCCCGCATGCCGCCAAAGACCACAGCATTTACTTTCCTGCCCTTTACAAAAAAAAAGTGTGACCCTGTTGATTGCTGTATGCCATACCGTTTTCATATGTACATTCACGCATGAACTGTGCCATTCTGCAGTAACTGGAGAGTACCATACCTGTACCTCCCGCCCAACTCGGCACAAAGCTCGCTGGCGGGAGAGCTTGTCCAGCTGGCGATCCAGAAACTCCTTTCTTTGATGCATCTCCTGAACGTGAGAAGGTAAGTCTTTCTCTGATGAAAATAAAAATAAAAAATTACACACTAATACTAACAAACTCACACATATATGCAAACACCACATGGAGGGAACCAGACCCCAAAGCTAAAGACTATTTCCGGGGTCTCCAAATGACCTTCCAGGATCACGGCACATTTTCTCATCCAGAAGCAAACAGAATGCTAGGATGCACCAAGCACGGCACACTGGGACACTGAGGCGGTAGGGTCTTAAAGTCCAAGCTTGGCAATTAGACCTTGTCTTAAAAATTAAAAAACAAAGTGGGGGAAATGCTGGGATGTGAAGCCCCATGTGAAGGTTCTGGGATTTTTGTTGTGTGTGTGGTAGTGGGGATGGAATCCAGGGCCTTCACACTGAGCTACATACCAAGCCCTTTTTTGTTTGTTTGTTTTAAGACAGGGTCTCACTAAGTCGTCCTGCTGAGTATGAACTTGTGAGCTTCCTCTCCCTCAGCTTCCCAAAGTGCTGGGACCACAAGCCTGGCTGCCTGGCCTAGATGTGGTTTTAACCCTCTGTACCTACCCCACCCCGTCCCCACAAAGTACACCAGCGTAAGGCAGGCTCAGTACTTACTCATTCTGTGGTTAACTTGGCTGTCCAAACTGAATTTTAGGACCTCATTATTAATAGACTTTTCCGGACCCAGGCGTACTAAATTTATGTCTCCACAGTTTCCTGTTGATAAAAACCACACTTAAAGATTAGTGAAGACACTGCCAATAAATCCTGTCTCTGTATGTAAGATCTATTTCTAAGCAAATATGTCAACAATCAGAGTTGAAGGTTAACAGGAACTGCCACTGTCACACACATGCTGGCAACTGGGAACCTCACTGAAAACTGACATGACAGGTGTCCTGCATCAGGACCCTCAAGGGCAAGTACTCATGTCATTTCTGCCTAATACAAACCAGCAAGGTCACATAAGGAGCACACTGCAAGGGGGACAGTGCAGTGTACCATTATTTTTCAAATTACGTTCTGTGTAATGCTCCACAATGAAACTGGGGGAAAGGTCAGTTAAAGCAGTTTTCCTCACTACAGAATATCTCAATAGCTCAAGGATTTTCATATATGAATATGTATCTAAATTTCTAAAACAGAATCTTACCTGACCATTTTTTTAACAGAACACTCAGAATAAAATTTGAAATTACACTCCAGATTACATTGTTAAACCAGACTCTAAGGACAAAAGATGGTAATTCCAAAGATCTAGGAATATTTAGCCAGCCTGTCGGTAAATCATGTTTTCATTTTAGGTCAACACTTTTCATTCATTCAAAATTTCCCCTCCAACACCACTGGGCTAAGGGAGAGCACACCTGGGGCATCCACCAGCCGCTGCCCTGCCTGGCATGCCACCTGCTGATTTGTTTGAAGCCTGTGCTGTCTCCTGCCACCGAGTGGCATCCCCAGCAGGACAGGGTTCAATTCTGCTGTCTACCATAGTGGCGGACACCTACACTCAAGATACATATGTTGGAAGAACAGTTCATTACATCCCTACAGAATCTTTTTTGATGTAGTTTGTCTTCCTCCTGTAGGTGAAGCCATTTTTTCTCACCAACATTTAAAATCGAGGGTTTCAAAACTACCTATTTGACTCACTTGTGTTCTCACCAGAAAGGCATGTAAGACTGTCTGGAGACTTGCCCACTCGACTTAGAAACACTCTGTAAAATCTATTAGGTGCCCTTTACATTGGGGGAGCTTGCAAAAAAGTTATCAGAAACAAACTATAATTTCAAATTCAAGTATTCTTATCTTCAGTTTTTGCTAATTTATGTTTTTCAAGGAAAATTTCTGCTTTAACTTTGGTTTTACAACCATTAAAAGACATTTGAACAACACAAAAAAAACCTTAACCTATTCTGTCAAAATATAGACCAAAAAGAGACAGACAAATAATACTAAAAATAAATTAAAACAGATAATCTACCTTAAAACAGAACAACCCAAACAATAAACAACAAAATTCTCTTCAAATCTTTTCTGTTGCCATGTGACACTGGGAACTGAACTGGGCCTGCGTATGCAGGATGAGCTCTACCCCTGGGACACCAGGAGCACTGGAAGTGTAAAAAATAAAATAAAGAGAAAGTACCAAAAACCTACAGATAGCTTTTTTTCCTCACAGAAAACATTTGTACTCTAATAAGCAGCAGGAACAACAAAAACAAACTAGAAGCCTCATGTGGCTGTGACCTGGCCCTACCATGTCACCCACCAGCACATCCCCCAGAGAACTTCAGGCAGCCAGGGAAATGCGAGTTAACACCTACACAGCGGCACAGGGACTGCTCCGGGAGCAGAGGCTGGCACAGTCACTATCTAGAAAGCAGAGGACGTACAAACCCTCCTGCCCTGTCCTCACTTCCAGATACACACATGCCTGCCATAACCTACAGCACACAGCATGTGTCACGCCGAAGCCCGGTAGCTTCCCACATACCTGAAACAGATTTTACAAACTATTCAACCTCATGGCCCATACTGTGAGCTCTATTTTTTCCTCTTCTATTTGAGCTTTTTTTATACTGCTGATTCTGGTCTCCCTGAAGTTTTCCAGCCCACCAGCTGGTCACAACTCTACAACCTAGGAGCACCGTGCCAGGAAGCTGCATGTGCACAAGCCCTGACAGCAGGTGCTGGCTGCACATGTGACCCTGACCTTCCAGCAAAGCCCAGCTCCATTCATATACCCAGGGCAGGAACCACTTTCACATTTGTACGAGAGAAACCCATATAGGTATAAAAACAGTCACTGCATGAAAAATCTGAAATCGAAACCTGACAAGAACCTCAATTTCTACCAAGGATATGAATAAATTGTGAGCTTACAGAAGGCAGACACCCTGCAATGTTACTTTGAGTAACGACTGCTATACGAAGGCCCTAATCCCACAAGCCTAACAGTAACAGGAAAAAGAAACGTGTAGACTTAGACCGTGTTGTAGTTTTAAAAGTAAATGGATTCCACATGTAGGCATATACATGCAGTGAAAGGAAAACCACGTGTGATCTGTCAGAGCAAAGACGACGTGGCCCGATCTCGCTTGCACCTGGGCACTGCCACATAGTTTCTGGCCAATAAGCAGGGGTTCTACTGGTAACGTTGGGGACCTTCCTCAACATGAGGCTGTGTTTTCCCGTCGTTGCTTCTTTATCTCTTCTTTAGGCTTTATGCGTGTGATTGCTGGAGCGGCAGCAGCTATTCTGAGCCACAAGGTGCGCTAAGGAAGGCGGCCGGAGTCAAGCAACAAGATGGAAGGAGCCAAGATCTCCAAAGATAGAACCAGTGACTCTGGTACAAGCCTTCAAGTGTCCACCTCTGGGCTTCTGAATTAGAAAGAAACAAACTTCCATCTAATGCCTAAGCCTAGTATTTAAAATCTGTATTATCTGCAACTGAATCTCATTCTAACTGATAAATGGTAGTCATATATCCTCAAAGCAATAAAATTTGGCGGGGAAGACAGAACAGTAGCACTCTGTGTGTGAGTGGGATGAATAAGGATCAAGTGAACAGAAATAAGGTTGCATTTTTTCTCAAGTTCCCTGAATCATCCACAGCAATGCTGTTCACTGAAGACAGAGATTCGTACCATGCACTGAGTATCTCTGCACCTCAGCTTCCTTCCCTCAAGATACAGACAGCAGGGTTATCCAATGCCTTGCTCACATGATGAGGATTATCCACACTTAATAAGCACTCGAGAACCATAGGTAATAATTCACTATGTTCAGTAAGCCACGCTGCGTCAGCCTCACCTTTCCTCACCCCCAACGCTTGAGCTTCTCAGTCACCAAGTACGCGAGCCTCAGCCGAGCGTCCTGGGCGCTGGGGATGCGGTGTGAATGAAGCAGAACACTGACCCAGCTGAGGTTTCCCTGTCCCACTTTGTACTTACAGTTACCTCCAATTCAGTCCCATCCCTCCTCCGGCCCTGTGGCCCTTTTAGACTGAATGTCACCCGAAGGCTTTGCTGTTGAAACCTCAGTATTAGCACAATGTCAAGCACAGTATAAACACTCAATAAAATACCCAGCAAATCAATTAACAGGTACACATGGGCCACAGCCCAGCAACAGTTTGTAAGACTAGCTTGGGGCTTCAATATTCAAAGTACCCACACAAGATACTGAAAACAAAAATAAATTCAACAAATTAAAACCCATATAAATATCATCATACCTAAAGGATTCTTCTTGTCTTTACATTTTTCTTTGAATTCAAGGATAATTTTTTTCATAAGTTCATCAACAGCTGCATTGGAAGGAGCACACACAAGGACGCGATTCTGTTTGATTTTGGCATTGGAGTTTTCATCTGAACGCCCCCTTCTCTGGTTCTACAATTGCCACACACCAAATAAAAAACAACAAAAATATTGATGAGCTCTACTATGAAGTTGTAAAGCTTTACTCTATTTCCATATATGTTCCAAAGTTCCTATAGTGAAGTTAAAATAAAGCACCTACATCTTACATTGATACTGGGATGACATTGAAACATTTTGTAACTATTTTGCGCCTCACTTTCCCCATAGTCAATGTACAGTTCAGCCAATAGAGGGCCCAGAATCCACTCATTATGGCTTCCTGGCATTAGGCATGGTCTACAATGACATCTGAAGAGCACTACTCTGGTCCTTACAATGCTGTACGTGACATAGTCTCTCTGATTTCTCCCCTTTCTGACGTTCCTTCCCTCTGCCCCTCCTTTCCCTGATGCAGTTCCACAATATCAGAAATACAAAGATGGAAAAGAAAGGCACTTTATGTCTTTTCATGTGAGTTAGCTCACTAAACATAAAAGGCTAAGCTCACACAGCGTCACTCACCCACCTCTGTGAGCAAGCAGTAGAGAAGGCCAACGATGGTCTTTGATTTTCCTGTTCCCGGTGGCCCATGAATCAGACAGATCTTGGCAACTGAGGGGGAGTGCTTCACCATGGCATACGCAGTTTCGATTGCCTTCTTCTGGTCTTCATTGAAATCTCTTAAGTAGGCAATCTTTAGAAAAAGGCATTTGTGAGAATGAGTTATTTTTTTAAGTGAGTTACAAAACACAATGAAAAACAACTATCTGAATTTTTTCCAGTCTGTCTCATACAAACACTTAGGTAAGGCAAGGCAAAACCCCAAAGTGGCCTTTGTGAGTTTAAGAGCCAATTTCATTCGTGAAATTAAGCTAATTAGTTAATAACTAGAGTCTGTAGAATTCAGCCACTTACAAATACTGCAACTGTATTTCTGTGATTCTTTCAAAAATAGCCACAATAAATTTCATTTAATAATCTATACATTTTCCCCCATTTAGTCGGTTCTCTCCTTAGTAAAAATATTTCTTGAGCATATCTTTCCTAACATGATGTTACAGTAGAACAAGGACTTCAGGGTCAGGACGGAGACTAAACTTCAGTTTTACTTTCAAGCCAGGTCCTCTATCATGCATGAAGCCTGGGATCCGTGAAAGGCAAGATCTGACTGAGGCGATGAAGCGGAAGCCTAGAACACAGCACGTTTAAAACCTCAGTGTCCTTTCGCGTTTCCCTTCATTAATTTCCTGGAATTTATACACAGCTCTACCAGGGTAACATACACATTCTCAAAGATGACGGCGACCTCTGTGCATCAGCAACAGCACCAGTCACTTCTCCACTAGTCATTCAAATCCAAAACTAACGCCACTAAAACCACAAGTCTCCTACTTACTCTTGTACTCTTATCGCCTACGTAACATTTTCACAGGGTGACATGTCAGTGGTGCTCTTCAGATACATCAGCACACCTCTGACTCTTCAACTGTCTGTGCCTTTCCTTAGGTAGGCTGACACAGTTAGAAGCTTTGCAATATTTAAGAAAGCTTAAAAGTTACTACTGCACACACACGGGTTAGTTTGTAGATATTCTCCCGGACACAGTAGCTGAAAATGACACTTTAACATCTTGACATAAATTTCCTGACTTTCTCTGGCATTGCGCAATAGATACTCACAATTCTCTCAGATGTTGTAGTCAGTAAATCTTTGGTACAGAAATCCATGGGGTTTGGATTCAGAACAGCTCTGGCCAGCTGGTTCCGACCACTCAACAGAGACATGGCTTTCAACTTCCTTTGAGTAGTGACCAGAGAACTGATTACAATACAATTCATCAGTTCATTTAAATTGGTTGGCAAGTGATCTTGAGTCTGGATGGAAAGGGAACACTCGTATTTTCCATTACGCACTGTTATCAAGAAGAAGAAAAAAGTAATCTCAGTTACCAATGAACAATGCCCAGTTGAGAAAGGTCTAAGGAGTTAGGCGTTCTGTAATGTTTTTGGTACCGTACAATATGTAAATAAGCCATTCAATAACATTCAAGGAATTCATTCTGAGAAGCAGACAACACTCCTGTTCTTTCTAGAAGAGGGAGGTGGACATCAAATATGCCCATGTGGTAGGGTAAGTGCAATGGGGCACGAGGCAGCAGACGGGCTGGCCAGAGTAGTTCTTCCTGTCGAGATGACACTGAGCAGAGACATCTAAAAGAAGGGACGACACCTTCACCAGGGAGAGAAGAGTGCTACGAACATGGAAGCACCAGCTACAGCGACCGTGACACCAAGATGCATCGGGAGGACTTCCGGTGCCAGGAGAGGGCTAGCGCCACTGAAAGGAAAGCAAGGAGAAAAGCTCTAGGATGTCCAGAGAGTAAAACAAAGCTACCGTATTTTGCAGACCTCTGCAGACCATGGTGACGACTCTGAGCAGACAGAACACCAGAGGGTGGCATGTAGTACAGTAACAAGGCCTCCCCTTGTGTATCCAAGTAAAGCCACCCTGACTGCAGACAAAGAATACAGCACAATGGGAAAAGCACAGGCGTCACCACCGCCATGTGAGTAAAAGCTAATGGCAGCCTGGACCAGGATGTGGTAGAGGGAAGGCCCTCACTCTGGAGACACTACAAGCAGACAAGCAGGTGCACGGTGAGTGAACACAAGGACTGAAGGCAACCTCGTTTGTGGCCTGAGCCAAAGAGGACTGAAGGGTCGGCTCAGCTGAGAGAGATGACACAGGGCAACCGGGTGCCAGGCAGGCTCAGACTAGAGAGGGCAACCGGGCGCCAGGCAGGCATCAGTGCTCCCTTGGGCCTATGAGACTCGAAATGTCCCACAGCTCTCCAGGGATGTGACAGCTGGGATCCATGAGGAGCTCCAGAAAAGATTATCATAGAAATATATACTTGAAAAATCATTTTCCAGACTCAAAAGCGGAAATTTAAGCCACATGTTCCTGTGGTGATTCTTCTAAATGCATTCTATACAGAATTAAGTTCTGATCACACTAGCAAACATGATATACCTGCTACACACTGAGGCAGCTACCTGGTCCATTTTAAGACAGGATGCAAAATTCTCATCACATAGTAAAAATAAAACTTGCAAATGTCAAAAAGCCAGCATGGCATAAAGAATGTTAACTTTGTAATTAAACTACAGTCAACTTTGAGACAGGCAAAGCCTCTCTATGCCAATCCAAGCACTCGAGAAGCTCAAGAGTCTAAGGTTGAGGGCAGTCTGAACAAATTAGCAACCCTTCTCTCAAAAATTAAAACAAAACAACAAAACAAAAAACAAAAAAAGCAAGGGCTAAAAATGTAGCTCAGTGTGAAGGCCCAGTAATGGGAGAGAAAAAAAAGTAACAGATCATTTGCAAATGGTCTGTGCAGTAACAAACACAGTGTCAGATGAAGGACCTTACCATAAGAGGAAGATATTAAAAGGCTTTGCAGCACAGCAAACGCAATACCTTGAGCCTGGACAGACTAGAAGAGGGCTTCTGAAGGGCAGTAGCAAACATCTACTTGGGAAAGAGGTGGAAAATACACGGATAGGACAGTACCGCTGAGAAAGGGCACCACTAGTCGTCTACGTACCAGCAGAAGTGCGACGAAACTTGAGGATGTAGCTGCAGTAGAAGCCTTGGAGATCCCGGGGGCAGGTTCTCGCTCTCCCCTCACTCTGGCCATTCAGTTTCTCAGGAAACAAAAATACCAAATCATTTTCCTTTGGATGAAGCTGCTTGGCCAGTTCACTCTCTTCCAGATAAACTATGAAACAAAAGAAGTCAGCATTTACACAGTCCTACCAGAATTATGAGGTAAGATTTGCTCATAAGATACCAAATCGATCAACTCACTTAAAAAGTCAAGAAGATAGTTAGAAAGAGCGTGTTTGGTGTAGCTAGAAAAGAGAGGAACATCCTCCAAAACTGAAAGGTGACCAGCGGGAGGCCAGAAACTCTGAAGGATCATCGAAACCAGAGGAAAAAAAAAATTCCCCGCAGTCCAGAAAGCTGCAACAGCCGGCTGCAAATGGCTCCAGAGGAAAGCTCTCGGGGACCTGAACATCTGACTGAACGAAGCTGGGAGAGGACGGAGCACACAACAACGGAAGAAGAGGCTGTGGGCGGGTCAGAAGCAGCCGACTCGGCGCGACCCCGAGCTGCCAGCACCCACAGATCACAAACAAGGTCTGGAGGCCAGAACCTCAGCCTGAGATAAGCACGGATCCGGACAAGTGGGAATCATTGGCTGCAGGCTGCCCTAGCCTCAGAAGCACCAACCCGCGGGTGTGTGTACTACAAACGCAGCGTGTGCTCCACCTAAAAAAGGCCCTGGGATCCCAGATCAGAAACAGGGTTCAACAGCTGTCACAGGCAGTGACGTCAGCAGGAGCCATTCTCTTTCCTGTGCACCAGAGACAGTCAGAGGTAGCAGAACCATGGGGAAACGTGGCAACAAATCTTATACAAAAAGATCTGACTCCCCAAGGGAGAGTGCAAGGGGTGCTGAAATTGCAGAACCCAAAGAAGAGATGGGCAAGAAGGATGGTGACTTATGGGCCCAGATAGTCAGTGAATTAAAACAGAAATTAAACCAGGAATTAAACCAGGAAGCAAAGCAGGAAATAGAACAGATAGCGCAAGAGCTACAACAACACTTAGCTAAGCACAAAGCAAGCCTTGAAAAGAAATTAGAGGAGACCAAAGAAGAAACGGGGAAGCATAGTCACAAATCTCCTATAAAAAGACCTGAATCCCCAGGAGATGAAGTCAGGGTAAATAAAGATGAATATGACAAAAATGATGGCAACTTCTGGGCCCAGAAATTCAGTGAATTAAAGCAGGAATTAAAGCAGGAAATAAAACGAACACCAGAAGAGCTAAACCAAAACATAGATAAGCAAAAAGCAAGCCTTGAAAAGCAACTAGAGAAGACCAGAGAAGAAATATACCAGAAGATAATGAAGACAAAAAAAGAAATTAGAGAACACAACAGAGATATAGAAAAATTGAATGCAGATATTCAGGAAATGAGAAGCATGCAGGTAATAATAAGCAACCACTTTAAACAACTTCAGAATAGAATGTCAGACCTAGAAAATAAAGTGACTAAGCTGCAACATACAGGCCATGAAGAATACAAAGTAAATAAATAAAGCGAGTCATTACAACGACTGATACATGATTCAAGGAGAAATAACCTCAGAATTATGGGAATCGAGGAGAAGACTGAGGACAGAACAAAAGGCTTAAAGGACATGTTCAATGAAATAATGGAGGAAAATTCCCCAAATCTAAGAAAAGAAATGAACATGGAACTACTGCAGGTATCTAGAACACCAAACAGCTTTGATCAGAAGAGATCCTCATCACGACACATCGTAATTAAAATTCTAGAAACCCAACACAAAGAGAAAATACTAAAAGTGGTAAGAGAAAAACAGAAGGTGACCTACAAAGATAAACCCATCAGGATAATGGCAGATTTTTCAATCCAAACTCTAAAAACAAGGAAATCGTGAAGCGATATCATCCAAGCACTAAAAGAACATAAATGCCAACCAAGACTGCTATATCCAGCAAAATTATCTTTTAATTTAAAGTGAGAACTTAAAACTTTCCATGACAGAGACAGCTTAAAGGAATTTGCAGCCACTGAGCCAGTACGGCTGAGAATACTTAAAGGAAACTTGGACAGTGAAAGGGAGGACCAGCAACACCAATGACCCCAGAGAAAAAGTGACAACAGCTAGAGGAGAAGGAGCTGAGAAAAAAGTAGGTTAGTAATCAGTGAAATATGAGTAAACAAGATAACGAAAGTTAAGGAATTCTGAAATAACTAGATTTGTCTTCATGTCTGTCGCTTTAAGTATGTTTATATGGTATAGATTTGACTTCATTTAATGTAGCAATGTGATATAGTTTTAACTTTGTTTTGTTGTAGCAATTCACTTATTAGGTCACTAATGAAAGTTTATCCTAAGGAACCTGACTGATGTAAAGATAACCTTGTGAATGTACAAATATGCACCTTCCAGTATTCAGCTAAGGCAATTGAATTTTATTTATTTTTCTCTTCTCTCCCAAGTTAACTAGTCTTTTGAACTACATGCTTATAATTATTTTCTAGTGTGAGCTGGTGGGTAAGGCCAGGTTTAACAATAACAACAAAGTTGTAGGAAAATATGGAAAAAAAAACTTTTCGTGAATATCCCAATGATGGGATTGGCTGGATTCAGAGAGGAGATATCAAGATTTGACTACTGCGAACCCCTTACAGGAATAGGAAGCTGAGGTAGAGTGGTGACTTGAGTAAAATGACTTAGGTGTGGAAGATTAATATGTTAAACACTGTATGGTTTCTAGGACTTGGAAAACCCAGAACACAGACATTCTTTGGAACCATATGAAGTTATAGCTGGAGCCGGGGGAAGGGACAGGGCGGGGGTGGGAGGGTAATAGATGGGAAGGGATTGTGAAGTTGATGTGATACATAGATGTACAAAACACCCAAATTCATTGTAAATACTATGTATTACATTTGTATATTAATAAAAATAGTGGGAAAAAATAGAAATCAAATCCTTGTACTAAATTCAAAAGTATGTAGCTCTAATGAGCTGCATATACTTCATAATCTTATCCAATAAAAATTATAAAATACTTATTATAGAATAACATTTTTCTTAAAAATTAGCTATGTACAAGCCTAACCAGATAAAATCATACTATTTAGAAGTGGCTGTACATTTTATTTCTATGACATTTACTTTAGTTTTAAATTCAAGACATTTTCTCATCGCTGCTCACTTTCGAAATTCCAGGAGAAAATCCAGAAACAGATCCAAGTGTTCGTCTCCACACCCTGGGTGTGTGTCCTGGTTTCCCAGGAGAACGGGAGGTTCAGCCTCCAGAAGGGCACCACACAGGCCTCTGTCTCCAGAGGCGCAGTGAGACTCACTGGAGCAAGAGCAAGAGCCGCAGCTGTGGTCCCCTGGCTGCTAACAGGCCAGGCTGTCCTGAATGGGAACCGCCCCTCCTCAGGCAGGGGCCCTTCTAAAGGGGACTTGGAGAGCCCAGTTTGCACGTGTGCACATGTGGCGATCTGCTGACACAGGACCGGTCACAAGACTTGCTGATTCAGGGTCCTGGAATCTCATGTCTCGAGGTCCTTGCGCTTTCTGGTGCTGTTTTTGCCACCTCTACTCTCTTTTCTTCTATCTGTGTTTTGCGGTACCCAACTTTTTGGTCCATCTTACGTACGGTTAACAAATAACTGACCTGGGGAACACGCCCACTGCTAGATGGTGGGGCTTATCTAAAGATCAGGCTTTGGGAGGAAGCCTGGAGTACTTAACTGCTAAAGGGAAGAAATGCTTGTGGGCTATTTTGCCCTAAGGCAATTATATATTTCTCATGATGAGAAACAATTAACTTTGGGTGCTTTTCCATTGACCAACTGTGTTTGTTAACCCTTCTGTGTCCTAGCCCCAACCTTCATTTGGCACAACTTTCTTAACAACCTATCACAAGCATGTAGATGAACTGAAAACTTAACACACTGGGCTGTGGCTCAGTGGTTAAAGCACTTGCCTACCATATCGAAGGCCCTGGGTTTGATTCCCTAACACCACATAAACTAGGTGTGACAGCATACAACTATAATAATCCCAGCACTTGGGAGGCTGAGGCAGGAGGACTGCTGTGAGTTCAAGGCTAGCCTGGGCTACATAGTGAGTTCAGGACCAGCCTGCCCAATAGCGCGAGACCCAGCCTCAAAAAAAAAAAAAAAATTGTGAGCTTAAAAATGATATGTTAATCTAGGGGAGAAGTACAGTTACAAACTAAGCAGAACTTAGAAAAAAAGCAAGCACTGGAATAAAAAAATTCAGTAGTACTGCTGAACACAGCAATATCATACTAATCTCAAAAAGTAAGTACTGGGAGTAGACACACTAAGTCACTAGTAATCGACAACACTGGGATTAATGTCAGTAAAGCACCTAACAGAACCTCAGGGCTGAAGGCATAACTCAGTGGTTAAAGTCCCCAGCAAGCCCAAGGACCTGGGTTGAACTTTGTAGCACCATACAAGTCAGTTGTGGTGGTGCACACCTGAAATCTCAGCACTCGGGAGGGTGAGGCAGGAGGCTTGTCCTGAGTCCAAACCTAGCCTGGGTCACATAGTGAGGTTAGGACCAGCCTGGACTACAGAGCAACACCCTGAAAAAACCAAAACATGCTACAAGAAACTACTAAAGATAAGAAGAGGTAGAGACACACACTACTAATCCCAGCTACGTGGAAGATTGAGGCAGGGGGATCATGAGTCTTAGAGTAGCTTGGGCAACTTAGTAAGACTGTCTCAAAATAAAATAAAAGATTAAGGAATTGGTAACTTTAAGATATAACTGAGATTTTTAAGTCTTATATTTTCTTAAAATTGTTTTAGATATATCCAGTGAAGAGTCATAAGTGATGAAAACTATGCATACACATCCCTAACTAAAAACATTTTATAAGACCTCTTCACAGAAAACTGTAAGATAGCAATAAAAAACCGACATAAAAATATTTTCCTTACTTAAGAATTAGAAAAGCAATTATTATAAAGGTGTCAATTCTTACCAAAATTCCACTACCCTCTTCTAAAAGTTTACATGAAAATGCAAAGGCCACGAGTAGATAAAGTGCGAGTACGAACAGCGAGTTAGGATGCTGTCCTCCAGAGCACAGGACCTGAGGACGGCGCCAGATGAGGCCAACACACCCTGTGACGTGCGCAGGACCAAGGGGAAGCAAAGGACCAGGCTCCTGAAACATCTGCATTGAGTAGACACAAGACCTAAGACAAGAATGGCTATCAGTGCAACAGAGAACAGGTAGGTAGTCTTTCGATAAACAGCACTGGGAAGGCGAAATGGCTATCTGGAAAACAAAATGAAATGTGACCTCTACACCTCAGTCATGTACAAAAATCATTTTTGGCAGGGCAGCATGCAGCACACCTGTAACCCAGCATTCTGGGAGACCACGGCAGCAGGGTCACAGCTGGAATACAGCCTGAGCAACTCAGTAAGACCTTGTCTCAAAACATAAATAAATAAAATGTGCTGGACATATGTAAACGCCACTGAATGGTGGCACCGGAGCATTTTCACAGGATAATGGTGATTTCTCATTCTTGTGTACTCTACCTCAGACACGTGCAGAGGGACACAGAGGAGTAGGAGAGAAACAAAGGCCACATCACAGGGCTCTGAACTAATCCCTTAGACCTTACTGGGAAGACCGTGAACTCATGCCAATAAGGAACAGGAGGAGGGAGGAACGTGCAGCTCAGAGATACGGCATGCCTGCCACCTTGTGGTGTGCTACTCCACTTGTGTGAGGGACAGCATGCGAGGACCTTCAAAAAGCCTCACTTTTCTGTTCTCTACATTATGTAGCTCCCCTGTCTGGACAGGTGAACCCCCTTGGAGTCATTTACCACAGGATATAAGTCAGTGTAAAGGGCCTGGGATCAAACCCCGTACTGGAAGGAAATATCAATTCCAAGGTAGCAAAACAGTCACACTTGTAGAAGGGGGTCTGTAAATTTTCTCTGTGAAGAACCAGAACAGTAACTGTTTTTAGGCTTTTGGGGTGACATATGGTCCTCATTTCAAAAATATAAAAACCTTACTACTCTACAAAGTCACAAAAATAAGAAACAGGGTAGGGAGAGCTGTAACCTTATAGTGTGGTGACCACAATCTGCAAGAGATTATAATTCACACCATTTCTTAATCTTCACGTAAGAAAGGGGGCACTGAGAATTAACTATGAAAAATCATGTACTTATGATGCTCAAAATAAGTCTTATTCATTTAATAAAAAATTTAAGACATTGTTCAAGAGAGTTAAAATAAAAGCCAAAGTGGGTGAATGGCTTATATAAAGAACTACAACTTAACACAAAGAAAATACAACTTATACAAAATGAACTTTCCAAAAGAGGTTATTATAACAGCCACTAAATATATGAAAGGTATTCAATCTTCTAGGAAGGATATCACAAAATCAAACCACAAAAGGCCATCAATACATATGTATCACATAGCTAAAACATGAAACAACCACCAGCAGAAATGTGTTTGTTGGCCAAGACACAGAGCACAGCAATATCCCATATACTGCTGGAGAGACAACACTTGGCATTAGCTACTCAAGTTAAATTTCAAAACACACTAAGACCCCAAATTCACTTTTGAATGTAGACTCCACAAAAATGCCACTATGCATGTAATCTATGCCATGCAGGAAAGAGCTCAGCGGGCCTGCTGTCCTCTGAAAGGGCTGCACGCGAGGCTGGCCCTCTGCTAAGCATCTGAGAACTTGGGTTTCAGGACAAGTTCCCAGCAATCCCTCAGAAGAATGGCTCACTGTGTCTAATCCATTTGTGAAAACAATACTATTGCTGGCAAACACCTTTCTAGAGTGACCTGAGATGGGTATGCCTAGAATTTTGGTACCTGGTAGGCAAATGGATGTGTGAGTCTCTTAATGAGATTCTCCAACAGAGCATTTCACACAGGCACAGGGGCTGATGCCAGAACTGAGGACGTCCTCACGCGTACTGGGTGACTCCACCGAAGGGGCACCTGGCAGCTTGGTGTCTTCAGTACTTCATCCGAGGCACCTTTCCCTTCACTTACCTGCTTTGTGGTTTTCCCTCACAAGCACAAATCAGAACTGTGCAACCGTTAGGCTGTGTCTCATGGGTTTTCTTAGTGAACCATCTGATGCGGGGGGTACAGGTCATGTTGGGAACCCTACCAGAACTGGCGTTAGAAGAGTCACTAGAACAATCCAGAGTCACAAAAAGTGATACCAGCAGGACAGCATTTCAGATCAAGGGTTATTATTTTCTAGAAAGTAGAGAGATGTCTACCCCGTTCCATGTCCCTGGGAAAAGAAAAAGTAGCTAAATAAGAGAGGAACAGGGTTACAAATAATCCCGGGGCACCTGACAATTCAAAGGACGATTCCAGGTGGCAGCCAGCAAGAAAGGATGGCTGCAGATCAAAGAATCCTCCCCTGTGTAAGGGCAGGACATGGAGCCACACCACGGCCGGCGCCCAGCCTGAGAGCCGCCTCCCTTGACCTTGAACTTTCTTTTATTTTGTCAAGTTAAGCCTGTGATCTGAGAAAGATGTGTAGCACTCTTTGCCTGACAGCTGACTGGGAGCTGAATTCAAACAATGATTTTGTAAAGTCACTTCTGTCCTGGGGATAAAAGGCCTCCTTTGAGCCACTGTACGCAGAGGAAGATAAGGCTCTGAAGCATTTAACTCCGCTGCATTCCTCAGAATGAGCTTTTGAGTAAACCTTTTCTTATTTGCCTAAATTAAGTGATTTTTAAAAATTTAACCAGTGACAAGCAGAGAGCCTGGGCAAGAAGTAATAGCAGGGTAAGAAAGCCTTCGGTTGGCACATGGTGTGAACGGGACACCCCAGAAGACGCTGCCAGACCTGAACTAAGGATTCTGCACCCTGGACTGACTGGATCGCATCAGTGGAGAGAATGAAATGTTTCAGTTGCCAAAAGTACCTTAGGCTTGTTTGGCCGGCCCCCTTTTATGGCCAGAACATCACTTTTCCTCACTGCCTGCAGGAACATTTCTCTGATTACTAACTAACCCTTTCAAATGTAAAAGCAGGCCCTGTTCCCACCCACCTCCACCCACCAGAGAGCGCCAAGAGCCAGGATGGTCCCCAGAGAGCACCTGAGGCCTACAGCTCTCACTTCTGGCTTCATAGCCACCTACCCACCTGATGCTCCAACCAATGGTTTTAAAAAGTACTTTCTCTGATTCATGACTTTTTTCTGTTCTGTGATTATGAACATTGCACATCATAACAGCTAACTGCTGGAACTTGCTATTTGGAGAAACAGGAATTCATGTTCCCAGGCCGTGGTCACACATACTTGGCTCTAGAACAAAGTAACTCTTACTCTCTGAAGTGAAAGCTATGTTTTTGTGTGTCTACACGGCGTAAACTGCTAAGTCATCTGGAGTATGAAATAAAAGCTGAGATGCTGCCTGTTTAGAAGAGGTAAAACTTACGTTTGGATTTGGGTTCTTTTTGTTTGTTGTGTGTAGTACTAGGAAAGGATTCCAGTGTCTTCACTCTGAGTTACATCCCCAGTCATATCTTCATTTCTATTTTGCTGTTACAGGGTCTCAATAAGCACCGGATTCCCCAGGCTGGGCTCCCACCTCAGCAGTGCGGAGTGCTGAGATCTGCAAGATGGCAGCCCCCTGTCCTGTTTTCCCATAGAATTAAAAGATACTGAGAGCTCCAACGCCATGAGAGTCCCGGATAAGGAGCTGGGCACATTCACTCTGTCCCCTGGGCAACTCAGGACCTGTAGCTGAGCCCAGGGGGGTGAGCGTAGTCCAGGTTAACACCCCCAGGTCCTGTGTTCTCCAAAGAAAAGAAAGGGCCTAAAGTTTTCAAATGGAACTTGAAGTGGCACAAAAGATAAAAACTGATGCTCTCTTTTCTAAATGGGAGAGAAAAACTTTAAATCAGTTCCTAAGGCTGAAACCAAACTTTAGATTAGCCATGTCCAACCCACAGCCCTTCCTGTTTCTGCCCTCAACTTTTAAAAATGTTATAGTGAAAAATATCAAAGAAAGTCTGAGTACTTATGTACGGTACATTTATTATACTGCATATGTGCCCCAAGACTTCCTATTCTCTCAAAAAACAAACGCAAAAAACGTGGCAGGCTGTGGGCTAGACACAAGTACTTTAGATAAACCAGAAGCAAAAGAGAAAAGAGCCCTGCCAGTGGAGGGTGTTGCAATGATTCCTGAGGCAGCCTTATGGCAAGGGCTACGGAAGTGCTGGGCTTCCTGCTGAGGCTGTGAATACCCTGGGAAAAAATGTGAAACAGCAACATGAAGGGGGCGGGGCAAGACAGGACCTGCTTTTAAACTGGCTTTCTGCTTTGTGGGCAATGAAAGGTGCCAGGCTGCTCCAACTCCCATTTTAAACTTGCCTCAACTTTTCTCCACATCTCCTTCACCTAATTCCAACACCTGCTTCAAGGTTCCCTCCCAACCCTGCTACCCTGCCCCACAGAAACCCTCACTCCATTAGAGACGCTCTCTGCTACTCCCCTACTCAGAGACATCCTCTCAGGCTTTTTCCTCCAATAAAATCCTGTTTTCTTCCCTTTTCCTAACAGTGGTTATTACGATTTGATGTATAATTAAACTATAAGAAACATGACATTTTGAATACATGAATATTAAAATTATTCCTCAAAATTGGCAAGTCAAAATGGAATAAAAAGGAAACTGAAAAAGATTTGCAACTGTACAAGTTTTTTTTTTTAAAAGCACCCTAACAGAAAAAGGAAAAAGAGCATAAACAGTCTAAATTACCCCACAGCCTCAAGAATACACATAACCAGAATATATTTGGGAACAAAACTGAAACCTTAAATGATACGTAAGTTTCACATAAAAATGGTCAACAGAGATCTTAATTACCAAATGAAATGCACAACCTTGTATGCCGGTATCAGAAATGAAAATGGTACTACTTCTCGCTGGTACAGACAATATGAATCAAGCCTCCAAATGTGCATATGGTTCAATCTAACAACGGATTGACTCAGAGTGCAACAGTGGAAAACAAGTGTGCAAGTCTAAACAGAAAGAACAGCTAGAGGCTTGAAGTACACTGACAGCTCAGAGGTTAGAGCACTTGCCTAGGAAGCGCAAGGCCCATGGTTTTGTCCACCAACACCACATAAGTTAGGTGTAGCAGCACACACCTGTAATCTCAGCACTCCGAAGGCTGAGATAGGAGGAATGCCAAGCCCAAGGCCAGCCTGGGCTCCACAATGAGTTCAGGACCAGTCTGGGCTACAGAGTGAGACCCTGTCTCAAAAAAAAAAAAAAAAAAAAAAGGAAGAAAGAAGGAAGGAAGGACTATTTAAACGAACTAGGAAATATGCTTACAGTGAGGTAACCACAACTACTAAAATAAACTGTTACTTAGTAACAATGGAGATACTGAAGATATAGTAAATGAAAATAAATTAAGTTTCAGGAAGACGGAAATTGTGTCTCCTTTACAGCTATGTAGCCTACATCTAGAATCATCTATCAGGTCAGTAAAATCATTAAATATTTGCTGATTGATTAAAAAGAGCCACAAATAAGTAATATCACAAAACCTTAACACTCTTTGCAAGAGGTGAGATATACACCAAGATGTCAGTGGAACTGTCTCTAGACGATGGAAACCATGGGTGGTGTTTATTTCACTGCCAGCTGGTATGATTTATTTAAGAATCTACAATTAGGGCAGGAGGAATGGCCCACCGGTTAAAGCACTTGCCTGGCAAGTGCTAAATCAAGCGCCAATTCCTCAGCACCATATAAGTCAGGCGTGGTGGCTCACGCTTGTAATTGCAGCACTGGGGAGGCTGAGGCAGGAGGACTCCTGTGAGTACAAGGCCAGCCTGGGCTCCATAGAGAGTTCAGGACCAGCCTAGACTAGAGACAGACCCTGTCTCAAAAAAAAAAAAAAAAAGAGTCTACAATTAACAGTGTATCTTTCCCCTGAAAATACTCACATGTGCTCACTTTTCTTAAGTGGATCTGGGAAGTAACAGGGATTCATACGGAGGGAGAGAGAGAAAACTCAAACATTTTTATTTCAAAGCATGCTGTATGTTTGGTTTCTTTTTAACAATACACAAGAGTGACAGTGGTTCAGAGCAATTATGTACCAAGCAAATGTCTGCCAGGCAGACTTCTAAAGACTCCAGACAGACCACCATGCAACCCCTGCAGGCCCTTTCACTCACCATTACTCCCATCCCCAGCTTCCACTGATACTTCAGCCCATGGCATTCTTTGAGTGGGCAAATTCTATGTTCATAATTGTTCCCATAGTTCCTTATTAAATATGTAACCATTCTTGCCGTTAAGAGATTAAAAATTGAGCTTAAAGAGACCATGTCCCAACCTCTGGGTTGTAGCTCAGTGGTAGAGTGGGTGCTGGGTAAAATCCTCCAATATTATAAAAACAAAAACTAACAAAACCAGAACCTATGCCCTAGAAAATTCAAATAATGACGGTGTCTCCTCTTAAACTGAAATCTCCAATTATCGTATCACATATTCTAAGTTGTAAAAGTAAGAAAGAAAGAACTTACTCACAAACTCCCAGTGTTTTTTATAATCAGCTGGAAATTTTCGTAAATACAACTGATAGGAATTCTCTTTATTTGGTGAGCTGATCCATTCCTGTGCTACCTACAAAAAGAAAAGTTAAGAAACATTATGCAGTTGCGCAAAACAGTAAAAGTTTCCACGTAAGGAGCAAGAAAATCCAGAACCTAGTACCTCAAGTGACCACTTAAAACTACCCTCAGCAGCCACTAGCTTACTGCAGTTACTTATACTCACCATATTATTAAACTCTATAATGTACGAAATTCATTCCCCAGCTAACTAACTACCCCATACTGGCCACCAATGGTCCCTAAATCACACACAGGCTGCAGATGCACACAGCAGCACTGGCCGTGCTGGCAGAAGGCTGTCTTCCTACCAGGTCACCTCCTATGACCAAAAGGATCTTGGTTTACCACAGACCTTTGGGATTTTCACCAGCACGTCACTGGGACAGTCTCTAAAATACTCTGACTCTACACCTCACTTTGCCAAAGCCCCAAACTCAGGTGTAGTCTAGAAAAACTTACTCCAAGAAACAGAGTGGTAGCGCCTACCCAGATACACAAAAATGGCGACTAGCGTTATGTTCCAAGTTCTTCAGACAGACTATGTCAGGCCTTAAGAAGAGTTTTATCTAATGACAAAAATTTGGTCATTAAGTACTTAAATTAATAACTAACTTTAGTTGCGCTAGTGAAACTTATCAAAGAGTGCTGGTATTGAGCTATTTCTGCCCAAAAATTAGCCAAGACTCCACAAAGATTACATTATGCAGGGAGAGAACACTGAGTTTCTGTCATTTGCTACAAGGTCAGATCACGGTCTGTGACAACTACAATCTGGGTGCATCACCCAATTCCACACTCAGAGTATGCTGCAGCATAACAAGTGGGAGGGCCGCCTTCACAGTGCTTCTAAGCTGGATGTGGGGGTACACGCGGGGAATTCCAGCATTCGGGGAGGCTGAAGCAGGAAGACTGCAAGGTCAAAGGCAACCTGAGCAACTCAGTGACTTAGCAAAACCATGCTCAAAATTAAGAATAAAATGCTCCCTGTAAAATACCTCATGTATTTATTATTTCTAATGGGTTTGCAGTTTCGATTCTCATCACGGTATTTCTTCACATTTTAGCAGGAAACTGCTGTTCTAAATGACTTTTATCCATCAATTTGGTACTCAAATACAGATTCTCCTGGAGTTTCTATGTACAGCCCACCCAAAAACCGAGGATGACCGTGTGCGGTGTACATGGGGCGGTGTCGTCGTTTTTCCTGAGACAGGGTCTCACTCTGTAATTTAGGCTGGTCCTGAACTCAAGCAATCCTTCTGCCTACTACAGAGTGTGCACCACCACAGCCGGCAATTATGTGGTGCTGGGGGCTCAAACCCAGAATCTGGTGCTTCTTAGGCAAGTGCTCTAAACACTGGGCTATGCCCCCAGCCCCTATAACTTTAGTCTTAGCAAACCACGGAGGCATCACCCATACTCCTAGACCAAAGGTCACTGGTATCATTCTGATGTACTCAATATAATTTCACTTTTACTTTATTAATGGAATGCTATAGTAAGTATAGACTCTTCTTACAAAAATGATTGATTGGCACTCTCTTTGGGGTCTAAATTGTAATGTTTGATAACCAGATCATTTGCCTCATTGCAAGTGGGATATAATGATACTATGTGGAATTACTGCTCAACAGAAAAGACAACACATTTAACTTTTACAAATCTGAGTCTTTTCTATACTGATGCACCTGATAAAAAATATTTTTTGCTTAATTTTGCGTAAGTATCTTAATGAACTAAATGTACACTATTATGGCAATAGTCAAATATTTTTTGTAGTCATTTCTGACAATTTTTTTAAACCTTACAACTTAGATTTTGTCTCAGCTTGTTCTCTCCTGTCACCTCTGCAGGGTGACATTGGAGGGGGAGGTCAAAGTGTGGCCGCTGTAGCCTGTGGGGACAAGAACAAGTAGAAGGGAGTGTCTTCTAGGGCATCAACTTTGATTCTTGGTGCTCTAACTTTTTACAAAGGAAATCATTCCATTTTGGAAGGCTAAGAACAAACTTTGATCTACCAAAATAACAAGATGGTAAGTGACATTAGGACACTGGTCTTGAAAACTGGCTGAGAGGGGCTGGAGGAATGGCACAGTGGTTAAAGCGCTTGCCTAACAAGTGCAATGGCCTGAGGTCAATTCCCCAGTACCACATAAACTAGGCGTGGTGGCACATGCCTATAAACCCAGCACTTGGGAGGCTGAGAAGGAGGACTGCTGTGAATTCAAGGCCAGCCTGGACTACAGGGTTCAGGAACAGCCTAGTCTATAGTTTGAGACTCTGTCTCAAAAAAAAAAAAAAAAAAAAATTGGCTAAGGCAAAGAAGATGTCAGTTATATTTTGGGATGTAAAACATCCACTTCGACAGGGGAATTAAGGTATGAATGAGGAAAGAGATCGTTAGGCTGGTGCACCTGGAATGAAGCTGAAGAGTAAAGTGAAATTACAACGGGAAAACAGTCAGGAGTGAGATGACGCACAGCTCTCTACGTTACAGGCTGGGGTTCCGTTCTTGGTTCCTTGAGAGGTGTTCAATGAATCTGACTAGCTAGTGGTAATCCCAGCACTCGGGAGGCTGAGGCAGGAGGATTGCTATGAGGCCAAGGTTAGCCTATGTTCCAAAGTGAGTTCAGGACCAGCCTGGTCTACAGAGCCAAGACTCTGTCTCAAAGTAAATAAACAAATAATAAATAGTAAAACAGTATAGAAAGGAGACAAGAGTATCAAAATTTTGGAAGCTGGAACTTGGGGGCGGGGGGTGGGTAGGGCATAGCTCAGTGGCTAACACACTTGCTTAGCAAGAACAAGGCCCTGGGTTTTATTCCATATCACCACATAAGAGTAAGCCAGAATCTCAGTGTGGTGGTGCATACCTGTGATTCTAGCGCTTGGGAAGCTGAGGCAGGAGGATTGCTGTGAGTTCGAGGCCAACCTTAGTTACACAGTGAATTCAAGACCAGCCTGGGCTACAGAGCAAGACCGTGTCTCAGAAACAAACAAACAAACAAACAATTTAGCTGGGCATGGTCGCACACACCTGTAATCTCAGCACTTAGGAGGCTGAGGCAGGCGAACTGCTGTGTGTTCAAGGGCAGCCTGGGCTACGTAGTGAGTTCAGGACCAGCCAGGACCACAGAAATGGACCATGCCTCAAAAAAAAAAAAAAAAAAAGGCTGGGAAACAGATGGACAAATGGTAATTTAGCAAGTCCAAGAAACCCCAACTGGAAAGCAAGCAGATGGATACGTCTAAAAACACTACACGCAAAGCGAGCCAAGAACAGAGAAGAAAGAAAATGCCACGCAAGGTCAAACCCCGTGCCCTCAGGCCTCCAGCTTCATCTTAGCCCCGCCCCACACACAACCCCACCGGGCCATACTTCCCAGGCAAACTACCTGAAGATCCTTTGGGAAGGAAGACCTGAAGGGCTGTGCGGGGATACCGAAGATAACTGACATGAAGAGGGGGGACAGGGCTGAAGGCGTAGCTCAGCCCTCAGAGCGCTTGCCTTACAAGCACAAGTTTGACTCCCCAGCACCACGTAAACTGGGTATGTGACACATGCCTGTAAACACAGCACTCAGGAGGCTCAGGCAGGAGGATTACAGTGAGTTCAAGGAGAGCCTGGGCTACAGAGAGAGCCCAGGACCAGCCTGGACTACAGGGTGAGGCCCTTACCCTTGGGGCTGGGGTGGGGCGGGGGTGGGGGGTTGCGGGGAAGGGGCGGCCAGATTGTAACTGCAGCTAAGCAAGAATCTTAAGCAGGGCTTAAGCAGGGCTGATTATGCTACGGTGCTTCTCAATCACATCTGCCTTCCACAGCACAATCATAAAGAAGGCACTTTCTTTTAGTTTTGATTTTGAGACCGGATCTCATTAGGCTGTCCAGCCTAGGCTGATTTTGAACTTGTGCTGCCCCTGCCTCAGCCCCTCAGAGTGCTTGCTGAGACTACGGGCCGGTACCACCAAGTCTGGCTAAGAGGATCATTTTTATAAAAATACGTAAGTTTCTTCAGTTGTCCTAAGCATCTCTTGTAATCTGCTGCTATTCAAATTTATCTCTTTTTTTAACATTTCAACTGACACGGACTTCACACAGCACAAAACACACCCCTTTTTTGCTCTGTAGCTCAGGGTGCTCCTGAACTATGGAGCCCAGGCTGGCCTCAAACTCACAGCAGTACTCCTGCCTCAGACTCTCAAGCGCTGGGATTACAGGCGTGTGCCACCATTCCCATCTTAGGTGGTGCTGGGGAATCGAAATCAGGTACTTAGTGCTTGACTTAATGCTTGGTAGGCAAGAGCTTTAACCGCCGAGCCGTTCCTCCAGCTCCAAAATACACCATCTTAACGTGTCCAGTTCAGTAGTATTCAGTACTTAGGCTGCGGCCGCTGGTAAGCGACTGCTACTGTCACTTCCAGAACACCGCTCCGCCCTTCCCCAGCCCCTCCATCTCAGCAGCCTACGCGTCCCCACTCCTGCCCACTGTGATGACAACTCACCTCCTTCCTGCCTATTCTGAACTATACATATGAGCGAAACCATGCACATATGTGGTCTTCGGTGCCTGACTTCATTAACACAATGCCAATGCCGGTAAATGAACATCAGAACTTTACTCTTTTGATGGTTAAAAAATATACCACTACCTGGCCATTTTGTTTATCTAATTACAAGCTGATGGGCATCTGGCTTGTGTTCACGTTTCTGGCTACTACAAGGCGTGGTCCAGACTACTTTCTAGTCTCCTGTTCCTAAAGGTACTTAAGAGTAACAGAAAATCAGTCAACGGAGAAGAAGAAACAAATGCAAACAACTACAGACACAAAAGTGAACAGGTGAAAGCCAGGTGGGGAGACAAGAACTACAAAAAATGAGGAAAACTTCTAAGTACCTTCCAAGATTATCTCTAACAAACTTTAGCAAATAAAACACATCATGTATATAAAATAAATGTAAGAGCCTATTAAAAAAACAAAATCAGGGGCCTAAGCTGCTAAAAGATACAATACAATGAGTACTTCAAATACACATTTAAAATCCTAGGAAGGCCATTTAACTCGTTAAGTAATGAACAGTGCCCAGGATCACCCTCTTAGGAGACCTGCCCTGTGCCATACACCCCTCCCTGAGCCCTCTCACCCCTGAGGCCTCTCCAGCAGCTCTGCCTCTAGTCCCCTTACACAGCTGACAACTGTTCTTTCTAGTCTCAGGACAAACACCCTATGCTCTAATATAGTCCTGATCATCCACATAACCTGCCCTTTGCCCTGGTTCTAAACCACACAGAACCCCTGTGCCAACCTGAAAGGTCACATCCAGAGGATGTGGCCGTGGTGCATTTACTACATCATCCCCTCCAAGTCTACGAGAGGCTTGGCACACACTGAGCACCTCTAAATATCCAAGGACAGGAATCAATTCCTGCTTACCTCAACAATCTTAGTTTTGCTTTTAAGAGTTCTACCACAAATTCAGTGTTTTAAGAAATTTAAGATAGCAAAACTTTACTCCCAACCTTCAAAACACAGCTGAACATTTCCTCTAAAGAAGTATTCATTACTTTTCTGAGGTTCATTTTTTTTTTTTTTTGAGACAGGGTCTCACTGTGGTACCCAGAATTGACCTCAAATTCCTAGACTCAAGCAATACTTCTGACCCAGCCACCCAAAACTACCACGCCCGGCTCTGCAGTTCAGACTAAATGGGAAATTTCATACTTCATTTGATAATCCTGGTCAAGGAGTAAAGACAAAAACAGAACACGACACGCTGCGGTCACAAAGGCAGTTAAGAGTAAGAGACGCGGAAGGCAGATGCGCAGAGAGAAACTAAGACCTACTGTGTCATTTCACATATTACACTGCTCAAGAAAACTGCACTGGCTAAGTTACATTCTAAAACATTTTAAATGCCATCGGGGAGACTCTCTAAGTTTGTATGTGCACAGATCAACACTTGGACCCGTGCTTCCTTGGAAGTCTGTAACTCCAGTGGACCAAAATTAAACTGGATCACCAGCATCTAGAATTAGGGCTGGCACAAACATCTGTTCAACATAAAACCTAAAAACAACAGCCAAATCAAGTAGGTCAGTTAACCTGCAGAGTCTAAGGCCAACAACCAAAACATACTTACTGTTTCAAAAGTATTGAGTATTATCAAAGGCAAAAAAACATTAAAATACTCTCCACAATCTTGAAATCTGACAGGCACAGGTCTTGAGATGGACTGGCAGAGACTTGCTGGGGGCCCACACTGATCAAAGTCCAAAAACATCTCGTATTTCCACTTTAAGACCTCTTTAATGAAAGCATCAGAGACAGACTGTGACAGGTGAGTGTCCATCGGAGGGGAGGCTGAGAAAGATTTGTTTCCCCCAAACAGAGGTATGTGGCCTTGCCTGAGAGACCCACTCAGAGTTGGAGCACCGTATAAGCTGTTCACTTCACCCACGGTCACAGAAGCAGCCGGGGGCACTTTCGAAACTGACTTATTTTTTAAAGCTGAGTGAAGTGGTACCGAATCTTCCAAAGACTTGGAAAGATCGGCAATTCGTGAAGTACGACCTGAGCTAAAAATCTTAGTGGTGGAAGGTCGCAAAGGTCTCGACAGGGAAGGGGGCAAGCTAGGTTTAAGAAACACGTCTTCATCAGCTGCTTTAGCCTCAGGATGTTTTGAACAACATTCACTCTGGTTCTTCACAGTTTCAGCACAATCTCTGTCTTTACACTTTGTGCCGCTCGAAGACTCCAGCTGAGGCCAACATACCCAATCTGTCTGCGCCATAGGACCCACTTCAATGAGCTTGGTGTTATCATTCTCCATTTGTGAACACAAATCCATATCTTCAGGATCATTCTGTGTTAAAAACAAATCCTCCTCATCTGTATCGTTGCTGGACTCGGGCTCTACCTCCTTCAGAGCCACCTCCTCCGCACGACACAGTGTCACGCCACCTCTACCCGCAGGGTCCTCTGAAGTAGACAGAATCACCTCATCTGCTTGAACTCGGCAGTTCAACACGCCAGACTCACGCTGCTCCAAATCACAAGCGGTGTCATTCACCTGAGTGACACACTCTGCTGCTCTTTGGCCTTCTGCTTCCGAAAGCATGCATTCTCCCAACTGTTTCTCATTAGTGCCACTAAGCACCTCAGTTTCTCTATAATTACAATCTAGCCTATCAGTTGCTGGCACAACTGTATCAGAGGTCTGTGTGCGATGTGGCTCTGCTCTAGTAGCATCTGGATCTTCACAACCAAGGATTTCTGGTCTGTTTTGCTTTGCTTTGAGTCTCATCTGCCTTTGCAATTGAAGATCCTGACTTGTCAGCAGCTTCTTATTATTTTTGACAGAAAGAGTCTGAGGAGAAATTAATTTAGTCTTCTTCTGGGAATCAACAACTCCCACGCTCTTGCCATGATCACGTAACTGAACTATGAACTCCTTAGATCTCTGAGACAACTCAAACGCTTTCCGGGGAGCTTTTTTCAGTCCAAGTTTTTCAACTGTTGAGGCTGGCTCAGGACACTGGCGGAGTTTCTTTGGCGGCACTACAGCAGGAGCTATCCTACAACTTAGGTAATGCAAACTTTTACTCTGCCCCTTTCTAGCATCTGAGTGTGTTTTCTTAGGAGTTTTACAAACAGGGGCTTTCTGGATTGGTTTTGAGTAAGGGCGAGCCTTTGGAGAAGCCTTCGGTGAAAGCCCAGTGGCTTTCGTGACACACGAGCTGGGAGTTACAGTGCTTATGTCTACACTTTTTACATCGTTTTCGGTGAGATTTCTCTCACTTAGAATATTAGACTGGTCCTCATTTCTGACAGAAGATGACGGTGTTAAGGGATCTTCAGCTATGGATTTTACCAATCGTTCTTTTTCAGGTGTTACTTCACTTTCACAGAATTCCTCAATTGAAACACTACTATGTGGTTCTGTGTGCTCTTCCCTGCCACCTGCTACTGTTTTAACAACTGGTTCAGATACATAATCTGTACCACAACCCCAATTATTTGTGCTATCAGCTATGTGAGTCACAGGTGAGCCTTTTTCACTCTCTTGAACCGAACTGTTGTCTACTTTATAATCCTGCCAAACAGAGAACACTTCACATGGACTTTCAAACTCAAAGAACTGAGAATCAGACTCCTCCAACTGCAGGAAGGATGCTGCTGCCTCCTCCTTGACTGGCTTTTTCTCCACATCGGCACTAACCCCTGGCTCTTGCTGTCCTGAGCCCTCTTTCTTGACACTTGTTGTGTCCTGCTCTGCACACTTCTCACCATCTTCCTCGTCAGAGTCAGAGATGACAATGACTTGTCCGTGGCAGGTGTCCATGTTCTTTTGTTCAGCTGTGAAACACCTTTTATCATCTGCTGTTCTTCTTTGTAGCTGGGCTGAGACTTTTTGAGTTGAATCTGATGGAAACTGAATAACGCTGGCTTGAGTCACGGAGGACAGTTTGTAGAGGTCGTTGTCTACAGCGTCAGGTTTAGGGCTACTGCAGAATGCTGGTTCCCCTATCAAGGTAGAAGAAACCCCATCTGCACTCTTCCTCATTTCTTCATCTCTTGAATCAAACACAGTCACAGAATCTCTAAAGGGAGATACTGTCTCCACTGAAGTATCGGGCTTTTCTGTAAAAGAGATCAAGTGCTGATCAACACAACCTTCCTTGTTTTGGCAATTGTTTTCAGGAGAAGAAACATCATCTAATTTTTCACTTTTTAATGGTTTCTTCTTCAGCAATAAATCCTTTTGTGGCTGTTGCTCTCCATTCTCATCATTCAAAGCACCAACAGAGGGTAAACACACATCTGGCGTAGAGCTGCTTCCTTGCTGCAGCCCTTTACCTTCCACTGAACAAACACTCTCCGTATTAGACACTGCCAGATTTTCCTCTAAACTGACAGGATGGCCAACCAAGGTATTTTTTCTGTGTTGATTCTTTATGACATGTGAGAGCTTTGCACAGATTTCATCTTTCCATGCCTTAGTTTTTGGTTTTGAGGTTCTACCAAGGGCAACATCCTTTAAAGAGCAATCCTCATTTGACGTTGACACTTTTTCCTGACAATCAGCACTAGAATCAGTCGATGGACACGCTGATATTATTATTCCTCTGACACAGCCCTGTCCTGGACCATTTCTCGAAGTGCAATTCTGTGGTGTGTGTGACGTGTTCTCTTCCACAGACATCTGCTTCCCTTCACTTACTTTCACCTGCTCTTGAGCTGTTTCAGTAAAGTGGCTCTTCCTACCCTGCTTTAAGCATGACTTGGCTGGGAGACGCTCAGCGACACTCAAATCCCTTCTGTGACTTCGCCTGCTGTCCTCCTCCACAGTCTCACTTGCTCTCATCAATACGCTGTCTTGCCTCCGCTGTGTGCCAGCTTTCTCTGGTTCTTTAGAAAATGTTGGGCTGCAACTTTCTGGACAAGGGGTGTCTTTTTTAGACTTCTTCCCTGTTTGTTCACTTTCTTCTTTACAAGACCCAGGTGAAGCTTTACACGCAGGACTCAGATCCACACAACTGCTATACTGAGGCTCTTTTAATTTTATGTTTCTAATTATTTGTTTTATACAAGTTTGTAATTCATAGGTTTCCTGACCAGTCAACTGCCAACCTAGAGATAAATTTCCTCGAAGGAATAAATTAAGCTTATCCCAGAATCGCTTACAAAGACTCTGCTGACCAAGCTGGTAACCTTCTTTAAGGAGACTCCTAATTAGCTGCACACACGCAAGTTGTACAGAGTTAGATGGCACTGAATGCAACGACAGTGATGACATCATTGCTGTTGCTCTGGAGCAGTTTCCAGACGATTTCTCAGAATTTCGTGAAAACGCACTGGTGGGAAGTTTGGCACATTTTACAATGGCTTCAACCCATTTCTGGGAACTAACCCACAGCAAATGCAGACACTTTTTATTTCTATGCAATTCAATCACCGACACCAAAATCAGGAAAAAAAATTCAGTGACTTTGTCACACACAGCATCTGTGTGGCTGAGGACATCTTTGACTTGCGAGTACAGATGATGAATAACTTCTACTATGTACGCCACACCCAAGTCCTTAAGATCCATGAGAGACTGAACAAAAGGTATAAACCACAGAAATGTGCTGTTATGGACACGCATGTCTTGACCAATATCTGACTGAAGTACACTGGCTAATGTCTCCATTTCTTCATACATGTTAGGACAATAATCTGGGCAAATGGCTGATCTCCACCCTGAATCCTAAAAAATAAAAATAAAAAAATTTCACATGAATAAGTACCATGATAGGTTTAATACTCAAATTGTAAACTAGAAAATACATTCCTCAACTTTCCCATTTTGTTTACTACGTATTAGTTTTAATACACATAAATTCCCAGGAAATTAAAAATGTAAACTGAATGTTGACATTGAAGTTTCATGAAAAGGCAAATTCACAATAGTTGCACATACTGTGGCTTTTTGTGAGCTAGCCTGAATATCAGCCATGGGAGTTTTTCTCTCTACTCCATAAACTTTCCCTCCTTCCTTAATGCACTTAATGTCCTAAGGAATGCATACTGGGGGCTGAAAGAATAGCACAGTGATTACAGTGTTTGCCTTGCAAGTACAAAGCCCTGAGCTCAATTCCCCAGTACCACATAAACCAGGAATGATGGTGCATGCTTATAACTCCAGCACTTAGTAGGATGAGGCAGAGGATTGTTGAGTTCAAGGGGCCAGCCTGAACTAGTGAGTCAGGACCAGCCTAGACTACAAAGGGAGAGCCTGTCTCAAAAAAAAATTATTCACACTGTATTTTGAGTTCACTTTTCCCCAAGCACAATACATCTGTTCAGTTAGAAGGCGTTTATGTAGCCGGTGATTCAAAACAGCTACTTTCCTAAAATCAGCATTATTTATGTAAAAAATTGCCTATATATTATCATCTGAAATTTTAAAATACTTTAAATACCTTTTTAGTCTTTTCAGGATTGTAATTGTATACAATCTGGCTGCAAGTCACCATATCATCCAAAGATGGCTCGGGTTCTGACTTGGTCCTTAAATATTAAGAATTAATACAAGTTACTGAAATGAAAGAGAAAAGTACAGAAAAAAAGCTCCCTAGTGCTTTAGTTACAGTTACAACACAGTGGGTTACAGAGAGATTTTTCAATCCTGACCCTAACTAACCGTAGAGAGCTGTTCCGTATGTTTTGAATCTCTCGATTGTAGCTCACGTTATTGATAATGGTTTGAAAGGCCTCAATGGGATCAATAAGCTGGCCCCAGACCTTGGACCCAAGACGGTCGAGAATCACCATGAAGCAGTGCAGCGCTGGCCAGAAGGGGTTCATATTGTCATCTGGAACAAAGCAGAGAAATGGCTTGGTTATGAGACAAGTTTCCAACTACACCGAAATACACTGAAAATTAAGCATTCTTTAGTCCGACAATCTAACTGGAAGAAAAGGAGCAAGTGATTTTAAATAAGTAATGCTGACCTTTATAGAAAGGACTTTCTGTTTTGTTTTTGTTTTGTGGTACTGGAGATCAAACCCAGAATGTCCTACCATAAACTATATATACCTTACTGGACTTCATATTACCCATTCTTCATGCAATTTTGTAGGAATTCATTTTTCACAACCTCTTACTTCCAGACTTTTCACTTTTCTCTATCAGATATGCAGTTGGAAGACTCTATGTGTTATGGTTTAGACCTGGAATGCCCCCAAAAGCCTCATGTACTTAGATATTGTAGATTATTTATGGATTTCACTTGCTGTTAGGAGACAGGGCTTAATCAGAAGTGGTAGGTCACTAGGCAAGACTCAAGAAAGGGCAGCTCACTGGCGCCTCACTTGGAGGATATTCAGTAGCTCTGACCTTCCTCACTCAACTTCCTGTTTGCCACACCACAGTAAACAGTTTTATCTGACTAGGTCTCTGCCACATGCTTGTGCCACTGCCAGCCAGCCATATATGCACTGAGACCTTCTAAAACTGTGAGCTGAAATAAATCTTCACTCCCTCAAGTTGTGAGTACTGTGTCCTAGCAACAAAAACATAAACTAAGGCCCTGTCCTACTCAAAGACCTTCAATGGCTTAATGTCTTCAAGAAAAGTCAAGGTCCTTATTCAAGGACTTAAAAGATCTTGCTGCTCCTTTCCGGCTTTAATTTTCATATTCTCATAATCACACACTACACCAAAAAAACAAGTCACTGTCTTCTTCCCAAATAGGCACCAGAATGCCTTCTCTTAAGCACCATCCAACAATGTCCCACCCACCCTCACAAGTCCAGCTTAAGTCCTCCTTCTACATTCAACTTTCCCTAGCCATCTGGTTTTCTACAATGCCCTTCTGAGGCGAGCATTGTGACGCACTCTATTACTGACAAGGTTCAAAAGCTTTAGAGCCTGCGGCTTTGTCTTCCTTCAACTTCATAAAACTCTGTTTTTTACAATCAGCCATTTGTGGGCTGGGGAAGCAGCTCAGTGACTAGAGTGCTTGCGTAAGTACAAGCCCCTGGGTTGATCTGACTGCACCATCCAAAAGCTGGGCAAGATGGTGCAGGCCCGCAATGGCAGCGCTCGAGTCTAATGCTGGAGGACTGCTGTAAGATTGAAGCCAGCCTAGGCTACATAGTGAATTCAGAACCACCCTGGACTACAGAGTGAGACTCTGTCACAAAAGATAAAAAAATAAATAAAATCAGCCATTTGTGCAGCTCTTCACCCATAGTTTTGTCCTCTACAGCAATGGATGGTGTCTTTTATTTAGTAAGCTTTCAAAGTAGTTAGGTGTAGAAAATAATGAAGTTTCCTACAGAGGCAACTTGCATTTTAAAGAAGCTACGTGAGCTGAATTAGCAGACAGAACAGAAATGTCTATACAGTTAGGTAGAGGGAAAGACACAAGTGACTCAGGCAGTAAAAGTTGGCACACCAATCAGTACAAGCCTTAATACAGAGTAATCTAGCAAGAAAATATATGCCAACAAAAAAAGGGTAACAATAATACATTTCTTTTAGAATCTCCCACATGAGTTTCTATCCACAGTTAACTTGCCTGAAGAGCACTCAAAGAAGGGAAAAAATACATTCAGCATGTTTCCACAGGATCTGGCTTACGTGATCTTTACTAATCCCTTCCTTCCTACCGATCAAAAACACTTATTTAGAAGTAGAACCTTTGGGATTAGCTTCACACAGTCATCAGCAAAAGGTCAGGATATTGTAATAAACACAACTACACTGTGACGATGTGTGAGGTCTCACTTTCAAGGCTACCGAGGGCAGAGCTGTTCAAGAGAAGTCTCCGTGAAGACGCAAATGCTCTGTACCTGCACTGTCTGACACTGTCACCCCAGGCACATGTGGCTGTTGAAATGTAACAAGAGGAACTCAAAATTGATTTTTTCCCCCAGGTACTGGGGACTAAGCCCAGAACCATCAGCATGCTAGCACACATTCTGACACTGAGGTACATCCTCTCCCCCGCCCTTTTTATTTTCTGAGACAGACCGAAGAACTGAATTTCTAATTTTAATTAATGTGAATTCAAATAACCATATGTGCTGGCAGCCATCATGCCAAACAGTGCAACCCTACAGAACCAGAGAGATGAAGCTGCAGGCAAGGGAGACTGGGACAGGACACGTCCTCTGGCAGTTAACTGTCACACCCTTGCAAATGGGCCTTCCAAAGTTCTGGTTTTTATTCTAGTAACTTTCAACATGAAAAAATAAGATACTTGCCAGGGACTCGGTCACCTCCTCTACAAAGGAAGGCACTGAACTGAATTCTAAAAGGCTCTTTCCAATTTCAAAGTTGGAGTCTGTGCCCTAACGCGTAGTTATTTCTTCTTTTACACACACTATATTATACCCCAATTCTTACAACAACACTAGGAAAAACTACATCACCACAGTACTCAAAACCCTCAGCACGCAAAGCAGGTTACCGTCTGACTGCCTCTCCATGGTGTGAAGAATTGATTGCATAAAGTCATTGTGCTTGTTTGAACCCAGCAACAGTGAATCCATTGCTTGCTCCTCAAGAATAGTCAGCAGCATGCAAATACCTGTAAGATCATGCAAAGTTTTCTTGAATTGATGAAGCAACACTATTCTAAGGCCTTCTCTAATTTAGTTACCAAAAAAGAAAACAAAATCCAGTTCTTCACACATTTAAATCTGAGGTATTCATGCACAACTGTTCCAAAGTTGTAGAACTTTAGACTATTTCAAGCATCAAAGGAGAAAATGGCACCAGCTTAGAAAACAATTTCTAACACGCCCAACACAAACTTGTACTTCATCAAAGCTAGTAAGATGCCTTCAATTTTCAGATGTACCATACTCAATATACCACTAAGAAAAAAACTTACTGCCATTTATATGTCACAGGACATTAAGACTCAGAAACAATGGAAAAGGATAGAACTATTTTGAATCAACACAGGATTTATAAAAAAATAACTAATGTCTCTTTCTACCAGGAAATAATTTACACATCAAAAAAGAAGCAATGTTCAAACACTGAAGTCAACTACTACACTCATTATTCTCATAATGCCTTCCTTAAACAAAGATCCATCTGAATGTGCTTAAAAGTACACCTCGTTTACAAGGTAAAAAAGACACTTATTAATGATCTGTATCATTATTAGTAAACTTAATAACAGTATATATGAACTGGGGAATCACTAAACTCTGTATTTAGCAGTTTGGAACAGATCAGCAAAAGAAATCAGTTCCAGCTCAGGCCACTCACGGAACAGGACACCAAGGAGATGCTAATTATATTAATGTAAGAACAATACTCACCTAGCCAATAATTTTTGTAGTTGGTAGTATCATACATATGTGAGGGCATAAGAAGCAGTTTACCCCTTTCGATGACAGAAGAAGTATAAATGTCTGGACGTTCTAGAAGCCCCAACTCAATGACTTTAAAAAGGCAAGTTAAAACTTCCTGTAAATCGTAATAATCATCTCTGTCCACTTTTCCAAGGTTTCTTGCGGTTAGAATAGCCCAACGGCGAACCTAAATGTACAACATAACATGTTCAAGAAATTACACACAGGGCAATGACATGAACATGAAAATGGGATTCTCTGTACATTTTAAGATATTTGAGATATTAATTAACACAAGGTGTAGATCTCACTTGATCCTGATTTTGAACACACTAATCCTAATAAGCCAACTATGAGATAATTATTTCCAACAAATTTAAAATATTGACAGAAAATATAGTATTTAGGTGCAAAATTCTTATCTTTAAGTATAAGATCTTATTTTCCAGAAACACATACTGGAATCTTTTATGTGCAAGATGTTCTGATGTCTATAAGATTTGCTCTGAACTAACCCAAACAGGGAAAAGTTGACTACATATTGGTAACTGATTAGACATATGAGGGATATGAGGAGGATATTATACCATTCTCTCTTCTGTATGTCTACAATTCTCCATAACAGAATGTTTTTAAAAAGAAAATATAAAAAGAGGAATCTGAAAAAAAAATCAAAGTTCACTTCTAAATGACAGTAACACAGAAATGATTTAATACTTCTCAGAGGCCATGAATTAAGTTTAATGATTACAACCAGATCAAAACCAAAAATCAGAAGAGGAAAATATAAGAATACATCATCCATTAATAAAAGTGTTGTTCTATGAAATGTTTTGTTTTATATGCACATGCATACGTGTACTTACAAAACATTTTTGGACAATTACATTTTTGAGTATAGGTTAAAAAAGGTCTAAAAATTCAATATGAATTTTGAAAATCATGAACTCCACGCCAACATAAATAACAAATCACAAACTCTGAAAGTAATCCATACAGGAGTCGATGAGTCCATATTCATAATAAATGACAAGTGCTAGCGGATAAAAACTACCAATTTGAAAAAAAATTAACAGGAAAACAGGTTCAGAATGCAGGGAACCTGAGCAAGTAAGCAGAGCACTTACATGGTAGCAGGGTGGGGAGCCTTTTTTTAACCCAGAGCCATTGATAGTTATGTAATTTGCAGGATGAAACAAAATTATCAACTCAAAACTCAACTTGGGAGCTGGAGGAATGGCTCAGCAGTTAAAGCGCTTGCGTAGCAAGTACTAAGTCAAGTGCTAAGTACCCAAGTTCGATTCCCCAGTGCCACATAAGCCAGGCATGGGAACGTGCGCCTGTAATCCCAGCACTCGGGAGGCTGAGGCAGGAGGATTGCCCTGAGTCCAAGGCCAGCCTGTACCCCATAGTGAGTTCATGACCAGCCTGGGCTACAGAGCCAGACCCTGTATCAAAAAAAAAAAAAAAAAAAAAAAAAAATCAGCCTGTTATGTTACTATGAAAAAGTTCCCGAATGTATTAAATTTCAAGTCCCACCTGCAGTCCCCTTGGCTGAGATGGTCCAAATGATTTCACAGGCATTATATAAACCACCAGACAAACACTCCCCAACTCTGTTATAAAGTATCTAAGAGATCACACACAGGAAAAATTGGACAACTTTGTAACTAAATGATCAAAATTAACATCCCTAAGGAGAAGTCTGCCTCTATGTACAACAATGAGGCAACAATAACTATTTCTTCAGAAACATCTAACTGTTGCACGAGACAAATATTCCAGATAAAAGGGGTCCAAGAAAGCATGACAACTAAATGTAGGACGGACTCTAGTCTGAACATGGGGTACTAAGGGAGAACCCTAATACAGATGATGATGCCATGACAAAACTGGAAAATAGTACCCTATTAATCGTTTCACTCACTGGTATTTACAGTACTGCAGTTACAGAGAGAAAACCTTATTCTTCACAAATACATACACATAGAAGCATTAAGAAGGAAGGATCATCTTGTGATGCAACATACTCTCACAAGGTTCAGGGAAAAAATGTAATTCAAAGCAAATGATATTTCAAATAAAAAGATCTTTAGTGTAGAGATTTTAGAACCAGGATGCCTACATGATTATCCTGTATTAGCTTGTGTAACTGTGGACAACAAATCTCTTGACTCTTAGTTCCTCACCTAGAAAATGTGACTACCTGGCCTCATAAAACCTGCAAAAGTAATTTTTTTTTTTTCTGAGACAAAGTATTACTCTGCAGTCCAGACTGGTCCTGAACTCACTGTGTAGTCCACACTGGCCATCGACTCAGGACAATCTGCCTGCCTCAGCCTCCCAAGTGCTGGGATTACAGGTGTGCCCCACCATGCTCAGCTTTATATGGTGCTGGGGAATGAAACTCAGGGTCTTGTGCTTGCAAGGCAAGTGCTTTAACCGCTGTGCCATTCCTCCAGCCCTAAAACTTGCAAATTTTAAATGAAATAACATCTGAGAAGTATTCAAAACAGCATTGGAAACGCACAGTCAACTTGAACAAGCATTCATTATTACTGAAAGACTGTACCCAAACTAGTAGTATCTCATGAAACAAAATTACCAAACACACAAAGGGTGACTTATAAAGACAGTTGGTGACAAATTCTATCAACTGTTTGAAAATTCTTTACTTCCCCTTCTAGCTGAATGGTCCATGGATTATATGTTTTCTAGGTCTAGTTATTCTTTTTCAGCACCTACATGCTACTGTCCCACTATTTTCTGGGTTTTATTTTTGTGACTGAGAAGATAAAATCTTCTCCCTCCCTCACAGACAGTCTCTTCTCTGCCTCCTACGTCTGATTTCTCTGTCCTTACTAACAAGAGCTATCATTACAATGTGCGCAGGCGTGGGCTTTTTCCTATTCCTCTGCCTTTTTTGTTTCTGTCTGTAATACCAAATAGTACTGTCTGTCGGGGGGGGGGGGGGTAATGGCACATGCCCCCAGCATACCATTTTCAATCACTTCCTCCATACTGCTTATCCTCACCTGCTCCACATTCTTACTCACGACTCTGCCCACCCACTGCCACCTTACTCCTCCTCACCATCTTTTTCCTTTTCCTGAGGTCCTGGGTGACGCAGCAGAGCGCTCTGTGCAGAAACCTGCCTGAGCTCACCACCCGTCGCCTCCTCACCTCTGGCTCCCCACACTGCATCCACTCAATCTGTTCAACTGTCTTTCAAGTATGTAGACACCTCATGTAATATTTTTATTATTAATAACATTAAAGTATGCACGGTCTTTTGATAGTAAATTTTTCAAGTCCTTCTTTCATGTAATAATCCTTCACTATCGACTTTTGGGCAAGATGGCAGCCAAGCAACAGAACTGCTCAATGGTTCCTCATAGGCTTGCCCAAAAAGTTGAGATACAGTTAAAAATCACCTACTCAAGTTAGCTAGGAAAGGAGAGCTCCAGGAAATGAAATTCCAGCTCCACGAGAATGCTGGAAACCCCTGGAGACAGGTGCGAACAGTACTAAAGATAATACCTGCCCAGGAAACGACCACAGGCTGCGGAAGAAGAGCGTGAGCAGCTGGCATCTTCAGACCCAGGCAAGAGCACAGCTAGAAGACATGGCAACTGACGCAGCAGCTGGTAGCCCCAACCTCAAGAAACAAAGCTATGGGTAGTGTAAACTGCAAAAACAATGTGAACTCCCCCGAAACGGCCTCTGCGAGTTTAGACCAGCTCGAGAAGCAGCGCTCAACAGCTGTATTAGGCAGTGATGGAGGCAAGAGCCATTTTGAAAAGAGCCCAAATCGCAACTGCTTAGGAAAAGAAGCCAGAGAAGAACAAAAGCAGGGATCTGGGGGGAAACTCTGCATCAGCATCTAGGAAAAAACTGGCACAGAGGCAGTTACAGAGAGGAGAACCCCGTAAATGGCTCAGGGGGTAGTGGGAGTTCCTCTGACGGTGGAGGGTCCTGTACTCAGGTGAGTGAAACCAAGAAAGACAGAAGAGCTTCGCCGAGAGGGCCGAGTGTGAACAAGATACCTCGGAGGCCATTAGACTGCTGGGTCATGCCTTATTGCCTGCTCCCACCACAGAATTCAGAAGACTCCCTCCCCATCAACACCCTCCTTCACATTCAAAGAAACCTTTCAGCAAGGCCTGTAAAATGAAGCCCCTCGGCAACAGCCTCAAGGGAAAGTCAGGCCACAGGACACACAGAAAAGCACCTGAGACCCCAGAAGTTGCTGTCACGGCCCTGAAATAGTGGAACTCATAGGACAGGAAGTCAAAAACCAAACATACAAGTTGATTCCTGTAAACAGTGAGTTCAAATAAAAGATCCTTAAACAAATTCCTAATGAACATAAACCTTACTGAGCACATAGAAGACACAAATAAGAAGTTGGCAAGATACAAAGAAACTTTTCCCCCCATTTTATTGATACGTATAAGTGCAAAATTTTAAATTTTACGTTGATCTTGAGCATTCTGTGCACATACATATCATGGCAAAATTACAGGACCTTTCTCTCTCTCCTTCTGGCCCTCTCTCACCCACCCCACAGAGGAACATTCTGATATGAAGGGAAAAGTCTGGAAAGAAATGCAGCTGAGAGTCAGAATATGAAAAATTCATTTGAAAGCAGGGGAAGTTGGCTTGAATACTGTGAGGACAGAACTCCAGAAGTGAAGACAAAGCTGAGGAAACAAATGCCATAATTAGGCGTAACACTAAAATCAGAAGACAGCAAAGTAGCCGGATACAACAGATGATGGATGTTCCAAAAAGAACCAACCTCAGAATTATGGTTGTGGGAGAAAGAGCAGAACACAGCACAAAAAGTACAAAGAATTTATTTACTGAAATCATGGAAGAAAATTTCCTGAATCTACAAAAAGAAATTTAGCATTCACGTATAAGTTGTTTACTGAACACCAAATAACCTTGGCCAGAAAAAAATCTTGACACAACACATCATAATCAACACAAAGGAAGAATAGTAGGTAAGAAAAACATTCATTATTTTACCAAGGTGAATCTACTAGAATTATCACACATTTCTCAATGCATATCTTCTTTTTTTTTCTTTTGAGACAGTCTTGCTCTGCAGCCCAGGCTGGTCTTGGACTGAGGAAAATCCTTCTGCCTTAGTTTCCTGAGTGCTGGGATTACAGGTGTGTATTACCATGCCCAGTTTTATATGGTGATGGAGAATCAAACTCAGAACCTTGCACTTGCAAGGTAAACACTTTAACCACTGTGCCATACAGGGGCCTATCTGGCTCTTCATGTCCAGTATTTTTTCTTTTAACACTCCTCCTGGCCTTCTCAAAGCAAATCTTAGAAGCCAGGAGAGCCTCGAAAAAAATCAAGTTCTGAAAAACAGCAACGTCAGGGATGGCTTCCTGGTCAAGATAGCGATCGAGTAACAGAGCTGTGCAACGTCTCCTCACCGACTCACTTAAAAAGTCAAGAATTTAGTCAAAAAACATGTGCTCAATGTAGCCAGGACAGAGAGGAGCACGTCAACAACAAGGAGGCCAGGGGAAGGTCAGAAATCCAAATGGAACACTGAAAGCAAAGGGGAAAAAAAAAAAAAAAAAAAACACCAGCAGCCCAGGAAGCCACCCCAGGCCAGGTGCAAACAGTTGAGAGCCGCAGGCAGCTGCAGACGGAGGAAAGCCCATGTGGGCCCGGGACATCCGACAGAGCTGGGAGAGGACAGATGGTCCAACAACTGACTGCAGGCTGCAGGATGGTCAGAAATTCTGAAGTCGTATCAGAAGTGGAAGAAAATGGCAGCCAACTTGGCACAGCCTTGAGCCGCCAGCACCCACAGATCACAGTCGGAGTAAAGCCGGAACCAGAACCTCAGTCTGAGGTCAGCGCAGATCCGGGAGAAGTGGGCACTGTTGGCAGCTGGCAGCCCCAGCCTCCGAAAAACCAACACACAGGTAGTGTCTACGACAAACGCAACGTGTGCTCCCCCTAGAAAAGGCTCCCAGGAATCCAGACCAGAAGCAGCAATCGGCAGCCAGAACAGGTAATGACGTAAGCAGGAGTCATTTTAAAAAGAAGGAAAAAAACAAAAGCCCAAGACTGAACCCTTTAGAGTAAAAAAAAAAATCTCAGAAGAGCACATTAGAGCTTTTGGGGTCACCCTTAAACATTGCCTAGGAAGAAACTGGCACAAGAGGCAGAGAGAGGAGAAAAGAAGGGAGAAAAGGCTGCTGATCCCCTGAATGGCTCAGGGTAGTAGGCATACCACTGAGGGTGGAGAGTCCTACCCAGGGGGAGGGAAGCCAAAACAGGCAGGAGAGCTTTGCTGAGGGGTCCGGGGTGAACAAGGTATCGCCCCGTCCCTCCCACACACCGGAGGCTTCAGGTCCCCGCTGCCTTGGGCGCCAGAGGCATCTAGGACCAAAAAGCCCATCGCCCCGTACGTCCTGTGAGCCAGACGCTTCCAGAGGGTTCCAGGGAATCCCATCGCCTTGTCAATCCTGAGCCTCAGAGCTTCCAGAGGCATCTAGGACTGGGAATTCCATTATCCTATCTGTCCCTTGGGCCAGAGGCTTCCAGAGGCCCAGGACTGGGAAGTCCATCGCCCCATCCATCCCTTGGGCCAGAGGCTTCCAGAGGCATCTAGGACTGGGCCTTTCCTGTGTACCAGAGACAGGCAGCCAGAGACAACAGAACCATGAAGAAACATGGTAATGTATCTCCTACAAAAAGACCTGACACCCCAGTAAATGATACTAGGGATCCTGAAATAGCAGAATCCAAAGATGAAAAAGACAAAAAAGATGGTAACTTCTGGGCCCAGAAATACTTTGAATAAATAAAAGAAATGAAACAGAAAATGCAAGAGCTATGCCAGGACATAGCTAAGCTAACAGCAAACACTGAAAAACAATTAGAGGAGAACAAAGAAGATATCAACCAGAAGATAATGAAGACAATACAAGAAATTAGAGAAGAACACAACAGAGATATAGAAAAACCGAATGCAGATCTTCAGGAAGTGAAAAACATACAAGAAATAATAAGCATCCAATTTGAACATTTTCAGAATAGAATGTCAGACCTAGAAGATAAAGTGACTGAGCTGCAACATACAGGCCATGAAGAACACAAAGTAAAAAAGGAAGAAAGTGAATCATTCATTACAACAGCTGATAGGTGATTCATGGAGAAACAACCTCAGAATTATGGGAGTCCAGGAGAAGACTGAGGACAAAACAAAAGGCTTAAAGGTCATGTTCACTGAAATTATGGAAGAAAATTTGCCAAATCTAAGAAAAAAATGAACATGGAGCTACTGCAATCATATAGAACACCAAACAACTTTGATCAGAAGAGATCCTCATCACAACATATCATAATTAAAATACTAGAAACCCAACAAAAAGAGAAAATACTAAAAGCTGTAAGATAAAAACAGAAGGTGACCTACAGAGATAATAAGCCCATCAGGACAACTGCAGACTTCTCAACCCAGACTCTAAAAGCCAGGAGATCATGGAACAATGTCATCCAAGCACTAATAGAACATAAATGCCAACCAAGAATCCTATATTCAGCAAAATTTAATTTAAAGGGAGAACTTAAAAACTTTCCATGATAGAGAAAGCTTAAAGGAATTTGCAGCCACAGAGCCAGTACTGCAGAGAATACTTAAAGGAAACTTAGAAACTGAAAGGGAGGCCAGGAACACCAATGACCCCCAATGACCCCAGTGGAAAAGTGACAACAGCTAGAGGAGAATGAGCTGAGAAAAAAGTAAGGCTATGTATGAAATTCAGGATGAACTGATAGGTAGAAGGATAAACCAAATCGGGCAAAATGTCAATAATTAGTGAAATCTGAGTAAACAACATATGAAAGTTTAAAAAAAATCTGAAATAACTAAGTACAGCTATCTATTGCTTTAACAGTAGCATACTTATGTGACACAGATTTAAGTCCATTTAATGTAGCAAGTTGATAAAGTCTTAAGCTTGTTTAATGAAACAATTCACTTTTTTGATGTTGAATGTGAGTTTACCCTCTTTGAGGGGCAGAAAGATAAGCAGCACCAAAATAATGTGGAGGGAAGATAACCTCTAAAGAGAAAATGTAATTAAAAAAATAGATTGGAGGGGCTGGAGGAATGGCTCAGCGGTTAAAGCGCTTGAGCAAGTGCTAAGCCAAGCGCTAAGTGCCTGAGTTCGATTCCCCAGCACCACATAAGCTGGGCGTGGTGGCGCACACCTGTAATCCCAGCACTTGGGAGGCTGAGACAGGAGGATTGCCGTGAGTCCAAGGCCAGCCTGGGCTCTGAAGTGAATTCAGGACCAGCCTGGGCCACAGAGTGAGACCCTGTCTCAAAAAAAAAAAAAAAAAGATTGGCATTTATATCATTTGACTGATATACTTCTAATACAGTAACAGCTGTTCTATAAAATCTGTTAAATCTCCCATCATTATTAGTAACAGTATCGTAGTGCGCAAAACGGAATAACTACACGCAACATGGGAAACTGACATAAAATCTTTTAAAAATGCATATGCATGAATATATGGATGGAAAGGGAGTTAAAATTATAAACCAAATCTAGAAGAATGTTAATAATCAGTAAAATGTGAGTAAATAAGTTATGAAAGTTAAATTCTGAAATAATTACTTTGCTTTCATATCTGTTACTTTCAGTATACTTATGTGATAAAGATTTAAGTTCATTTAATGTAGTGATGTGATACAGTTTTTTGTTTATTGTAGCAATTCACTTATTAGGTCTTTGATGTAAATTCATCCTAAGAAAACTGATTAATGTAAAGAAAACTCTGTGAATGTACCTTCCAGTATTCAGCTAAAGCATTTGAAATTTAACTTTTCTTCTTTCTCATATTTACTACTCTTATTACATGCTTGCAGTTATTTTCTAATGTGGACTGGTGGGTAAGGCCAGGTTTAGGAGTATCAGCAAAGATATAGCAACAAAGATATAGCAAAACTTTTGGCAAATACCCCAGTAAAGGGATTAGCTGGACTCAGAGAAGAGGCATCAAGATTTGACCAGTGTGGCCCACTCAAGGAACAGGAAGCTGAGCTAAAGATGACTTAAGTGAAATGATTCGGATGCGGGAAGATTAAATATGTTAACTACCATATAGTCTCTCTGACTTGGGAAATCCAGAACACAGACATTCTATAGAACCACATGATGTGACAGCCAGAGTTGGGGGTAAAAGATGGGGAGGGTGTGGGTCAAAAAAGGGAAGGGATCATAAAGTTGATATGACAAATATGTGCACAAAATACCCAAATACACTGTAAACATTCTGTATTGCATATGTGTATCAATAAAAATAGTGAAGAAAAAAAGTTTCAAATGGGAAGATAAACCATTTTGGCAAGTGGTCGAGAAACTATGCATGCTACACTCTAGCACAAAGTACTGGCATTTCGCCCTTGCCCAAAGACTTTGCCAGAAACTGAGATTAATAGCAGTAGACTACTTAAAGTGGAGAAAACTTTGCTCTCAAGGCAGTCCCGTGTTCACACTGTCACTTGGGTACTGTTTACAGCATTTAGCTCTCTATGGTGAAAAGTAGGAAACAATGGTAGATAAAAATGATATTGGACTTTTGGTCAAGAGGCGACTGAGTAACAGCACTGAATATAAACTCACTTAAAAAGTCAAGAAGAAAGTTAGAAAAAGCGCGTTTGGTGTAGCTAGGAAAGAGAGGAGCATCCCCAGAAACTGTAAGGCAACCAGCGGGAGGCCAGAAACTCCGAAGGATCATCAAAACCGGAGGGGGTGGGGGGGTATCTCCGCGGTCCAGAAAGCTGCCGCAGCCGGCTCCAAACGGCAGGCAGCTGCGGGCGGAGGAAAGCATGCGGGGACCTGAACATCTGACTGAACGGAGCTCGGAGAGGACGGAGCACACAAAAATGGGAGAGGAAGTTGCCGGAGGGTCTGAAAACCTGAAGTCACATCGGATGAGGAGCAAAGAAGTAGCTGACTCGGCGCGGCCCCGAGCTGCCAGCACCCACAGACCACAGACAAGGTCCGGAGGCCAGAACCTCAGCCCGAGGTAAGCACGGATCCGGATAAGTGGGAATTATTGGCAGCGGGTGGCTCCAGCCGCAGAAGCAGCAATCCACGGGTGTGTGTACTACAAACACAGCGTGTGCTCCCCCAAGAAAAGGCCCCGGGATCCCAGATCAGAAACGGAGCTCAACAGCCATCACGGGCAGTGATGTCAGCAAGAGCCATTTTCTTTCCTATGCACCAGAGACAGTCAGAGGTAGCAGAACCATGGGGAAACGTGGTAAAAAATCTCAATAAAAAAGATCTGACTCCCCAAGGGAGGTTGCAAGGGGTGCTGAAATTGCAGAACTCAAAAAAAAGATGGGAAAGAATGATGGTGACTTCTGGGCCCAGATAGCCAGTGACTTAAAGCAGGAATTAAGCCAGGAAGCAAAGCAGGAAATAAAACAGACAGCGCAAGAGCTACAAGAACACTTAGCTAAGCAAAAAGCAAGCCTTGAAAAAAAATTAGAGGAGACCAAAGAAGAAATGGGGAAGTGCGGTTACAAATCTCCTACAAAAAGACCTGAATCCCCAGGAGATGAAAAGTCAGGGTAAATAAAGATGAATATGGCAAAAATGATGGCATCTTCTGGGCCCAGAAATTCAGTGAATTAAAGGAGGAATTAAAGCAGGAAATAAAACAGCAGAAGAGCTACACCAATACATAGCTAAGCAAAAAGCAAGCCTTGAAAAGCAACGAGAGAAGACCAGAGAAGAAATACACCAGAAGATAATGAAGACAAAAGAAGAAATTAGAGAAGAACACAACAGAGATATAGAAAAATTGAATGCAGATATTCAGGAAATGAAAAGCACACCGGTAATAATAAGCAACCACTTTAAACAACTTCAGAATAAAATGGCAGACCTAGAAAATAAAGTGACTAAGCTGCAACATACAGGCCATGAAGAATACAAAGTAAATAAATAAAGCGAGTCATTACAACGACTGATAGATGATTTAAGGAGAAATAACTTCAGAATTATGGGAATCGATGAGAAGACTGAGGACAGAACAAAAGGCTTAAAGGACATGTTCAATGAAATAATGGAAGAAAATTCCCCAAATCTAAGAAAAGAAATGAACATGGAACTATTGCAGGCATATAGAACACCAAACAACTTGGATCAGAAGAGATCCTCATCACGATACATCGTAATTAAAATTCTAGAAACCCAACACAAAGAGAAAATACTAAAAGTGGTAAGAGAAAAACAGAAGGTGACCTACAAAGATAAACCCATCAGGATAATAGCAGACTTTTCCAATCCAAACTCTAAAAGCAAGGAGATCGCGGAGCAATGTCATCCTAGCACTAAAAGAACATAAATGCCAACCAAGACTCCTATATCCAGCAAAACTATCTTTAAATTTAAAGGGAGAACTTAAAACTTTCCATGACAGAGACAGCTTAAAGGAATTTGCAGCCACTGAGCCAGCATGGCTGAGAATACTTCAAGGAAACTTGGACAGTGAAAGGGAGACCAGACACCAATGACCCCAGAGAAAAAGTGACAACATCTAGAGAATGAGCTGAGAAAAAAGTATGTTGGTAATCAGTGAAATACGAGTAAATAAGATATGAAAGTTAAGGAATTCTGAAATAACTAAACTTGCCTTCATGTCTGTCACTTTAAGTATATTTATGTGATGTAGATTTGACTTCATTTAATGTAGCAATGTGATATAGTTTTAATTTTGTTTTGTGGTAGCAATTTGCTTATCAGGTCACTAATGAAAGTTTATCCTAAGGAAACTGACTGATGTAAAGATAACTTTGTGAATGTACAAATATGTACCTTCCAGTATTCAGCTATGGCAATTGAATTTTATGTATTTATTTTTTCTCTTTCCCAAATTAGTCTTCTGAACTACATGCTTATAGTTATTTTCTAATGTACACTGGTGGGAAAGGCCAGGTTTAACAATAATAACGATATAGGAAAATATGGAAAAAAAAACTTTTGGTGAATATCCCAATAACGGGATTGGTTGGATTCAGAGAAGAGATATCAAGATCTAACTACTGTGAACCCATTAGAGGAAGAGGAAGCTGAGGTAGAGCTGTGACTTGAGTGAAACGACTTAGTTGCAGAAGATTAATATGTTAAACACTGTATGGTTTCTCGGACTTGGAAAACCCAGAACACAGACATTCTTTGGAACCATATGAAATGATAGCCAGAGCCAGGTGAAGGGACAGGGAGGGGGTGGGAGGGGAGTAAATGGGAAGGGATTGTAAAGTCGATGTGACACATAGATGTACGAAACACCCAAATTCATTGTAAATACTATGTATTACATTTGTATATTAATAAAAAGAGTGGGGGAAAATGATATAAAAAGTTTACAGTTTTGCCAGACTGAAAGAGCCTGTAGAGGTGGGGCAGAAGAGCACAGTGAAGTGAGATTAGCATTAAAATGAAGACAAGTGCTTGGAAGCAGGACTACAAAAAAAAGATGTCTTGAAGGTGGTGTGACAGTTGGAAATATTATGTCAACTTAATGTAATTAGGAACCACACCTGGATTAGGGTTTAGGAACCAGCCTAGGTTAGGCATTTAGGAACCAGCCTGGATTAAGAGTGTGATTTGTTGGCCAGCAAGTGAGCAAAGAGCACCCACTCCAATGGTACAAAAGAAGGGAAGATGAAAGATTGTTACAGCTTTTTCCTCTGGGGAAAGACTGGCTTGATGGGACCTGGCTTCCTGTTTGTGATGTCATGAGGAGCTGCCTCCACCTCTGCCACGCACTTCCACTGCTGCCAGGTGCCCAGAGTGGACTGTGACCCACTGAAACTGTGAGCTAAAATACAGCTTTCCTCCCCTAAATTTGTGGATGTCAGATATTGAGTCACCGCAATGAAATAGTAACTAAGACTGGGTGTAAGGAATCAACACCCCACCCTTTACCAATTCAAGGGTGGAGAGTGATAGGACCTTGCTCTGAGAACAGTACCCCAGAGCATCCTGTAGGGCCAAAGACAAAAGCGTTTGATGGAGTTCAATCATCTAAGAACTCAGAGGCCTCCACAATGACTGCTGAGGAGGGCCAGGCTACGGCTCAAGCCAGTGGCAGATGCTGGCAATATTTATGGTCCTGGCTTTACAGGCTTGCAGAATGCAAGAGTTACAGGATCATGGAGGCTCCCCCTCAAGATTTCACGGGAAGTCCTGGAGGCCAGGCACTGTGACTCTACAACAGCAGGATCCTGTGTACCATTGGGAGGCAGAGCCTGGCTAGAAGAGGTAGATGCTTGGGGCTTGACACAGAGGCACGTGTGCTGGTTCTGCCCTTCCTCCATGACTTGGCTCTGTTCTGCCATGCAAAGGGAAGCTCTTTCTCTAGCTCCAGCTCTGGCCCCGGCCCACCATGTGGTTCCACCACTTCCAGCCACCTGTTGTTGTGAATGGATGCTGACCTTCTGAAAATGTGATCTAGAATAAATCTTTCCTCCCTAACGTGGATGTTGGGTATTCTGTCCCAGAAACAAGAAAGCAAATAAGACAGCCCAGGACCTGGTTATGAGATGAGACCTGTGGCATAGTTTGGATCTGGAGTGTCTCCCACAGGCCCATGTGTTAAATACTTGGCCCTTAGCTAGGCACTACTGGGTGTGGTGGTAAATTTAGGACATGGGGTCTCATGGGAGGTCTTCACCTGGCTAACAGCATACTGTCAAAGGGGACTGTGGGATCGCACCATTCTCTTTCACCCTCTAACCATGAAGCAAGTGGTTCTGCTCTTCCAAATGCTCCTGCCATGATGTACAGCCACAGCTCAAAGCAACAGGGCCAAATGGTCACAGACAAAAACTTGTAAAACTGGGTCAAAATAAACCTTTTCTCTTTATAAGCCTATGAGTTCACATATCTGACAGAAAACTAAGACAACCTGCTCCCTCTATGGGTGTGCAGCTTTGAACAACCCCGTCAATTATTCTGTACTTTGTCGACGTTCTCTGACAGGCAGAACAGGTTTCCTGTTGTAGACAGTGACTCTGGCCACAAGTCTTCATCTTGCCTGCAGTTAAGTACATTTCTCATCCTCATTATCCTGAACAAGCTGAGTCTCAATACAGCTACCAGCCCTAGTGGTTCTACCCATCCAATATCTGGTGCCCACTGTTGATCGAGAGAAACAGTTATCTTCTGAAGGAAATGAATATATTCTTTTAATTTCTTCTTTCTGGATTTTACTTAGCATTGACTACATATCTGCCACAGAAACAACTAAAATTCCTAATTTGTTGTTGTTGTTGTTCTGCTTTTTATGATACTGGGGACTGAACCGAGGGCCTTTTACACTGACCTACATCCTCAATGTTGTATTTTGTTTTGTTTTCCTTTTTGAAAGAGGGTTTCACTAAGTCACTAAATTACCCAGGATGGGCTCAAACTTGGAATCCTCCTGCCTCAGCCCCCCAGGGTGCTAGGACTACAGGCATGAACTACCAAGCCTGGCTTCACCATACTGACAAGAGATCCCATTACCATGATCTCTGTTGGAAAAAAAAAAAAAGATCTTTTTCTTGCCTTATTTTAGCAGAGCAGCCTTTTATGGTTACTGAAGTCATCTAATAAAGTAACTTAGTTCTAAAGCCACTGGGCCCAGGAACCTCAGCACAGAGCACTTTCCCACAGGATGAGCAGAATGACAACAGCAGCCTCAGCATCTGCAGCATTAATGCTTCAGGATTGCTCTCTGCACCTGTTCCTGTTCCCTTTTGCCTCTTACACTCCTCTTCATTTCTACAACCCAGAAATTTTCAGGTCCTCCTGCCCATCTCCCAGCAAAATAATTTTTCTAAGATTTTAACTGATATTTCCATGTCCATCTTTCTTTCTTGTTGGGACAGGGTCTCACTCTGCAGCCCAGGCTGGTTGTGAATTCATTATGTAACCCAGGGTGGCCTTGGACTCTACAGTAATCCTCCTGTCTCAGCCTCCTGAGTGCTGGGATTACAGGTATGCACTACCACTACAGGCTTTATGACATGCTGGGGAATAGAACTCAAGAGCCTTAAGCTTACAAGGCAAGTGCTTTAACCATGATGCCATTCCTCCAGCCCCATTTTTTTCAGTAGGGCAGGCAAACGAGAAAAGCAAAAGGGAAGAGTCTTCCTCCTGTTCAGTTTGACAAATTAAAAGAAAATCTACTTATTCTTCACTTGTCTTATTTTTCTATGACACTGGAGGTTGAGCCAAGGGACCTCACATAAGCTACACACAAGCACCCCATCATTTCTAAGACAGGGCCTGTCAGTGTTACAGTTCAGATGTGGAATGGCCCTTCAGACCTCACGTATTTGTCTATTATGAATTACTTGTGAATTTCATGTGCTATTAGGAGCTAGGGCCTGGTCAGGAGAGGAGGATGACAGGAGCTGTGGGGCATCAGTGGGGATGTGATCTGGAAAGACATATGCTCTCGTCCTGGCTTCTTACTGAGGTCTCTGGCCCCTTCCTCTCGCGATGTTATGAGAAGCTATTCTCCATCAGACTCTTCCCTCCACTCCTAACACCGACGAGGGGGCTGAGACCTCCTTAAACTGTGAGGTAAAATAAACCTTTTCTGGGGCTGGAGGAATGGCACAGCCATTAAAGTGCTTCCCTTGCAAGCTCAAGGTCCTGAGTTCAATTCCCAGTACTACATAAAGCTGGGCATGGTGGCACACAGCACTCAGGAGACTGAGACAGGCGGATTATCCTGAGTCTGAGGCCAGCCTGGGCTCCACCAGTGAGTTCAGGATCGGCCTGGACTACAGAATAAGACCCTATTTCAAAAAATAAATAAATAAATAAATAAATAAATAAATAAACCTTTTCTCACATAAATTGTGGGTGTTGGATACTGTGACCCGGCAACAAAACATAACAGAGAGTATCCACTAAATGATACAAATTGATGGGTACTAAAAATGTGGAGTTGTTGCTATCCATTTACCCAACAATGTGGTTTAGAAGCCTTTAGAACAGGGTCACAGGAAGAGTTTGGAAAGGTTTAAAGATGCCAGCTGAAGAAGCCTTAGAATGTTGTAAACTGAACTTGATGGAAGATTCCAGTGAGAGATTAGAGGACCAGAATACTGACTTAAATATGGTTGTAAAAGTTAAGCTCAAGAGATTTCAGATGGGAAGGAGGACTCTATTAGCAACTGGTCTAGAAATCTTTCTTGCTATGCTCTGGCCAAAGGTGTGTCAGCATTACGGCCCTGTCCTAAGACTTTGCCTGAAACTAAGACTAAGGGTGGTAGCCTACCTAACACGGTGGAGAAAATTTCAAGGAAGCCCAAGGTTCAGATTGTCACAAGGTTTGTTTGCTGCTTTAAACCAGCTCTATACTGACAAGCAGGAAAAAATGGTACAGGAAAAGATGGAAAAAGATGTAAAATGTTTACAATTTTGGTCTAGGAATATAGCTCAATGGTTAAAGTGCTTGCCTGGAATGCCTAAGGCTCTGAATTCCATCCCACAGAACCACATTAAAATCAGCCAGGCATGGGGACACGTTTGTGGTTCCAGTACTTGGGAGGCTGACGCAAAGACAGGAGGGTTGCTGTTTGTTTGAGGCCAGCCTGGGCAACACACTGAGTTGCTATCAGCCTAGACTACAGAGCAAGACTTAGTCTCAAAAAAAAGTTTGCAATTTTCCAGAAAGTGACTGCAAAACTGGGATAAAAGAACATAAGATTGTTGAAGAGATTAACATTAAAAAGAGGCTAAGATGCCCCTTGAGGACATCTCAGGATTCAGTAAGGCAACACTCCTTTTCTGTTCAAGGATGCAAAGGCAAAAGACTGCGCTTTGACGAGTACCTCAGAGTACCCTATAGAGCCAAAGAGGTTAAGAGCTCAGCCACTAGGAGTCAAGTCATCCAGGGTGCTTGGAAACTTCTACAGCTATGGCCAGATGACAACAAATGACCTGAGACCTTCTAAAACTGTGAGCCATCCTTGAGCTATACCCCAGCAACAAACAGTAGCTAAAACCGTAATTTGCCCAGGCTGGGCTTGTACTTGTAATCCTCCCGTCTCAAGCCTCCCAGAATGCTGAAATTGAGAGGCCTGCACAACCAAGCTTGGCCCCTACTTCTCTTTTTAACTCGAGCATCACCCTCAAGAAATACTCTCCTGGGCTGGAGGAATGGCTCAGCAGTTAAAGCGCTTGAGCAAGCGCTAAGTACCCGAGTTCAATTCCCCAGCACCACATAAGCTGGGGGTGGTGACGCACGCCTGTAATTCCAGCACTCGGGAGGCTGAGACAGGAGGATTGACGTGAGTCCAACCCAGCCTGGGCTCTGAAGTGAATTCAGGACCAGCCTGGACCACAGAGCAAGACCCTGTCTCAAAAAAAAAAAAAAGAAAAGAAAAGAAATACTCTCCTACCTTCCTAGATGTTCTCCTCTTCTTTGATTTCATAGCATCACTACTTAAATATACTAATTTTAATATGGAAAAAACAAAAGCGTTTAGCAAACACCTCAAAATATATACCTAAAACCTCTACTAAAAGTACTTATATGTACTAAAATAAGACACATTCTTCTACTGCCTAACATTCACACTCACCATTTCATTGGGATGGACCAAAAACAAGTAGATCCCTGGACGTTTTTCAAAAACCTGAAAAGAGCAATTGGCTTGTTCCATCCGACAAAGTGCTTCAACACACAGTTCACCTAAAAAGAAAAAATAAGACAGTAAATAAAAACATATAAACTTACCAACTTATCAAGATTCGCTAAATCCAGCTCTTCAGTTATTTTGGAGTAAATAAAAAAGGAAATATATGAAATTTTTCCTTGGTAACATAAATGCAAGAACATACCTATCCGGTGGGCTATCCAATTTGATCATATGGTCTTTTGACCTTATTAGCATATACATCTTTTTTTAACATGTGGCATAATCACATCCATATACTATATTCTTACAAGTATGACTGAAAGGTACAATTCAGTAATTTTATATTTTCATCTACCTGGATTTTACCTGGCACAGGTGTGAGAAGAGCTCTCTCTCTCCCAGCTGACTAGTCATCCCACTTCCATTCACTGAGTTATCCATTTACCCTATCAGATTAATAAACTATTTGGTTTCCAGGCTTCAAAAACTACTATGCTAGTAATGAGTTAGTAAAATATTATGGTAGCAGTTGGCTTCTGGGAGAGAAGATAATGACTAAAAAGAAGCACAAGGGAACATGTTGTGAAGATGTTGTGAATATTTTGTTTCTTGATCTAGAGCCAAGTTTGTCCAACCTGTGGCCTGCTGGGTTTTTTGCCTTTGTCTGAGTGAAGGGAAACTATCTGGGGCCGTATGTGAAATATGTAATATAGTCACATACAGTATATAAGCTCTAGAACTTCCTTTAAATATTTTACATTTAAAAAACCCCAAGGGCACAAAAACAGAATGGAACAGGCTGGACTCACCTGACCAAATGGTGGCTACTAAGTGAAAAAAACACACTTCCATACTTTTCTGGATGTATGATTAATCGATTTTTTTTTTTTTTGAGACATGGTCACACTCCGTAGACCATGCTGGTCCCAAACTCACCATGTAGCCCAGGCTGGCCTTGAACTCATGGCAATCCTACTGCCTCAGTCTCCTGAACGCTGGGATAACAGGCATGTGCCACTAAGTCCTGCTCATGTGGTGCTGGGAAATTGAACCTAGGGCCTTGCTAGGCAAGCGCAAGCACTTTAACCACTGAGCTATGTCCCCAGCCATATATTATTAATTAATAAATGTTTAAAATGCCAATTACTCTGAATTTATTTAGAAAGAATTCGTTTATCTAATCAGGTCTATTTTTAGAGCATTGAAATAAAAGAAGACAGACAAGTTAATAACATCGTAAGTAATTTAAAACAAAAATCCAATAAGTGTTTAAGGGGCAATTATATGATCTCAAGTGAAAGTTATGGCCCCCAGAAAAGTATGTATTTATATATATAAACAGAATCTTTTGAATTAACAGATGGAAGAAATATAAACAAACTATAATGCCTGGTTCCTGATTATACTCTAAACCCAGACCAAAACAACACATTTTTGCAACTACTGAGAAATAGAAATATGGACTAGATGTTGGAAAGGTTAAGGTATTATTAGATGCGACAGATTATGAAATGTCTTTATTTTCGTTCAATTTTTTAAAAAAGAAAACAAATTCTCAACAGCCACAATATACCAAGCCATGGTGATGACAAAATTATTATATACTAGTGGTTCTCCACCAAGGGAGCTCTGCCACCACCCTCTCCACCAAGGACATTCAGCATAGATGGAGAGAATGCTGCTGCCAGGGTACACAGAGGCCAGGGATGCTACTTAACATCATACAATGAACAGCACAAAGAATTACCCAGTCCAAAATGTCAACGCCAAAGCTGACAACCTTGCTACAGATATTACAAAAATGAAAATTAACTGAATGAATACATGATTAGATATATGATAGCAAATATAGCAAAGTATTAACAATTACGGAATCTGTATGTGGGCAGACAGTATCCACTAAATAATTTAGTTTTCAATGTTTGAAAACTTTCATAATAATATGTCTGAGAAAAATAATAAACATCCCAGTGATATGTTTAGCAAACAAATTTTTAACACAAATAAACCTCAGTTCTCAGTTCTTATAATTTCTGTATATACGAAAGTAATGGAAATCAAACCCAGAGCATTGTGCATGCTAAGCACGTACTCTAACATTGAGTTAACATGGCCAGTCGCCAACTCTTAAAGTAATAAAACATACACACCACCCCAGATACTCACTAACACGCTTGTTTAGAAGCAGGTAAGGATACTGCAGTATTTCAATAAGAGGAACCCGAAGCTTATTTTCAAAGTCTTGGCCACTAAGGTCAAACGGCTGTGCCTCTCCATTGTTGTCTACTATATATAATTCATCATCATCTGCAAGTTCTGCCTTCATGCATTTTTCAAAGTGACTTATGAGACGTAAGTTTTCTAATTCCCATAAAACCTACAGAAAGAAAAAAATGCGCTAGATATGACAACCAACATACAAAGCCTTTTAAGTACTTTTTAATTTCAGTACTATTTTAGTATTTTTATTCAGAAATATAAAGTACCAACAATCATACACAGACATCTATCTGTAGGAGTTATTACAGATTTGGTTAGACTATTGCAAAAAAAGTGATTACTGCAAAAAGTGAATCACGTGAATTTTTTGTTTTCTAGTCCACATAAAAGTTGAGTTTACACCATCCTATAGACCATAAGTAGCACTCTCATCCAAAAAACTAATATATATAATTTAAAAGTACTTTATTACTTAAAAATGCTAATGATCACCTGAACCGTCATATAGTGGTTTAGATCTGGAATGTCTCCCAAAAGTCTCATGTATATGATGGTTATGGATTGTCTATTGAATCATATGCTTTTGGGAGATTGAGGCGTAGTCTGGAGGGGTGGATTACAGGCATGTAAATTGGATTACAGGCATGTAAACTGGATTACAGGAATGTACTAGAGGCTGATCACACCTCCCACACTTGGATCCAGGAGGGGGCTGATCACGGGGATGAGACTTGGAAGGACATGTAAGCCACTTCCTGCCTTCCTGGGAGGACTAGACTTGACTCGCCTTGACCTGGCTTCCTGCCTGTGATGTCGTGAGAAGCCGCCTCCACCTCGGCCTGTGCCATGTATTTCTAGTACTGCTGGTCGCCCCTAAGTGGACTGTGACCTTCTGAAACTGTGAGCAAAAATAAACTTTTCCTCCCCTAAATTTGGGGGTGTTGGGTATAGTCACAGCAACAATAAAGTAAATAAAAAATTGGTACCAGGAGTGGAGTCATTGCTGTACTTTACCTGACCATGTGGCTTGGAAGCCTTTGTAACACGTCTGCAGGAGGAATCTGGAAAGGTTTGAGGATGCCCTCTGAAGAAACCTCGCAGTGCTCTGAGCCAAGCTTGATGGGAGATTCTGGTCAAAGCTCAGAAGACCAGAATGCTGACAAAGTATGGATTGGAAAGGCCAAGCTTAAGGAGTTTCAGATGGGGGCTCAAGGAATGGCTCGGCAGTTAAAGTGCTTGCCCGACAAGTGCTAAATCAGGTGCTAAATACCCAAGTTCAATTCCCCAGCACCACATAAGTCAGGCGTAGTGGCACATGCCTGTAATCCCAGCATTAGGGAGGCTGAGACAGGAGAACTGCCATGAGTCCAAGGCCAGCCTGGGCTCCATAGTGAGTTCAGGACCAGCCTGGGCTACAGAGAGAGACCCTGTCTCAAAAAAAAAAAAAAAAAAAAAAAAGAAGTATCAGATGGAAAGGAGAACTGTACTGGCAAGTGGCCTAAAAAACATGTATGGTGCTACACTCTGGCTCTGAAGACAGGCACTGTCCTCTCCAGTTATGAAAGGCTTACATTAACTGTGCCTCACCTACAGGCTAGGTTTTCTGTTTTGTCTTATTTTGCTGGAAGGCTGTCCTTAATTTTTAAAAACATTATCACAATAAAGAAAATTTTTATATACTTTGAGACATGAAAAAAAATTTAAAGAAGCTTTGGTAAGTACATTTGTTAACTGTTAACTGTATTACATGACTCTGTACACGGCCTGAGGCAATTCATCACTCAAAAAGATGGGCAAAAAAAAAAAAAAAAAAAAAAAACAGGCCACAGGGTGAACACACCTATCCCAGATCACATCCTTTTCCAATATAAGGACGTGTGCCTACACTACAAATCTACTGCTTAGCGCAGTGACCTCCACCAGCTCCTTCACCAGACCTCTTCAGCACAGGCCGTGGCAACTCCGACACCAGCACTTTGCTCTCAGCCAGCAATGCGGCTCCCTGGGCATCATGCACAGGCCTGCTAACTGCAAACTTCCCTGCTGAAGGGTTCTTTCTTGTTTTCATGATGGCCGTACTGAACACTGGGTTCTGCTCCTTTCCACGTTAACGATGTCCTTATTTCTAAGCCATCAAAGAATTAGAGACCGAGTCTTCTTCTGGGCTAGGCTCTGGCCTCAGTGAATGCTGCGGATGGTCCCACCTTCACCCTAACCCACAAAACCTTCCTCCTCATCAGCACGACTGCCTCCCTGCTTACCACGCATATGTTCAATGGAAAAGAACTTTTAATTTCCTTCAAGAACATTTCCTCTGCATCCGAACTTCACTGTTTGGCACGAGAGGGTTCGTTTTCAGTCTCTCCAGCTTTCCACATGCTTTCCTCACAAAGTTTGATCATTTCTAGCTTCTAATGTAAAGCTAGAGATACGTGACCCTGTCACTTGAACGCTTAGGGGTCACTGAGTATTCAACACTATTGTACCTCAGAGACTGAGATAGCTCAAGGACAGGGAAAGAGACAGGGAAAGGCCTGTCAGCAGAGCAGTCAGGACAACACAACATGCAGTATGTGCATTGTATTACATGGACATGGCTGGCAGTCCCCTAAAACAATATAATAGTTAACATCAAAGATCACTGTTCAGGCTGGAGGAATGGCACAGTGGAAAAGCACTTGCTTAGCAAGCACAAGCCCCTGCATTCAATTCCCCAGCACCACATACAGGTAGGTGTGGTGGCAAATGCCTGCAATCCCAGCACTTGGGAGGCTGAGGCAGGAGGACTGCCACGAGTCCAAGGCCAACCTGGGCTCTAGAGTGAATTCAGGACTAGCCTGGGCTACAGAGTGAGTCCCTGTCTCAAAAAAAATTTTTTAAAAAGTACTGATCACAGTTCACCATATCAGATATAATAATGACAAAGTCGCAGTTTCTAAGAATTATCAAAAAGTGATACAGAAACATTAAGTGAGTGCATAATATTGGAAAAACGGCACTGGTAGACCAAAGCAGAGTTGCCTCAAGGCTTCAATTTGTTTTAAAAAAAAAAGAAAGAAAACAACAACAAATCACTGTATCCATGAAGCACAAAGCACAAAACAAAACATTCCTGTTTTATGTTTAAAGATAACAGTCTTTAAACAGTCACTTTAACAGATATAAGCACACAGAGTATGAGATGTTTAAAAACTTCTTTTGCATATTTTTATTACAAACAGAACTTCTCTTTGCAAAAAGCCTATGCCAGGCCTTTCTCCCACACCTTTCTTCCCCTGTTCTAGCCATAGGTGCCTACCTCAGAGCACCAGCTCTCATATCAGGACATTGGATAGATTCAGCAAGCAACTTTATAAATAAAAATCAAGCTTCTCCACACACTTATAACTAATCATCCTCATCTCTAAACATCACACATATCTCCAAGATGTGTTGTTTTTCATCAGATAAATGTAGTACAGGGGCTGAAAGAATAGCACAATGGTTACAGTGCTTGTCTCTCAAGCTCAAGGCCCTGGGTCGGACTCCCCAGTACCACACAGGCCAGGCCTGGTGGCGCACACCTGTAACTGCAGCACTCGAGAAGCTGAGACAAGAGGACTCATGTGAGTCCAAGGCCAGCCTGGGCTACCTAGTGAGTTCAGGACCAGCCTGGGGTACAGAGGGAAACTGTCTCAAAAAAAAAAGAAAGAAAGAAAGAAAGAAAAAGAAAAGAAAAAATATATCAAATATACTTGCCTTCAGAGGTTTACAGTCACCTGGCCCATAAAAACAAAATTACTAAAAAAAAAAATAAGAATAAAAAATAAGACCCGAGCCATTCAGATACATGACTATAGCACTAAGTACAAGGACATAAAAAAGTAAAACAAAAAATACCCCACACATGAATCCATTTCATAAAGCTGTTTTATACTGAAGTGACTACAAAGCGGTGGATTATAAAAATCTATTTCAGGTTTAAATTCAATTCCATAAGCAGTAAGTATTTACTCAGCATGTATCTATAATATACCAGGTAGTAGGTTAGATGCTAAAGGCACATTAGCTTTCAAAATTTAAATCCACAAATGCTTCTGACAGAGTTCAGACTCAGCAAGCCCTGAAAAATAACACCATCTACTGCAAATTACCTCCTGCAAGAATGGCATTTTGTCTCTTGCTTTGTGGTACTCAACAACACACTCCAGGCAGTAGCAGAGGTCTTCATTGGCTGTCTGGAACTCAGGGGACCCGGGATTTGACGCATAGGAGCTGAGGAAGGCAGTGGTAGAAGTACCACCTGGTGTACACCAACAACAAGTGCTCATTCTGCTCCTAGGTCCCAAAAAGAAAACATGGAAGAATTTAAGGAAAAACATTTCGGTTCTACTCAACAGAGTAAAAAGAACACTTCCTACTTGTGGTCTAATTCAACTTAAAATGTGTTTCCACAGCCAGAGTGTTCTGCCAGCAACATTACCATCATTGACCCAACTAAACTCCAAGAGAAAAACAGAGCAGAGGACACAGTTCAGCGGCACAATGCCACGGTATGACCACAGCACAAGCACCTATAAATTGTGTGTGTATACACACACATACAAGCACACACATATGAACTGCTGCTCCTAACTCTTCGTTCTTTTGTGTACTGTAAATTCTAATAGCTACAAATGTTAAAAACTTAGTGCTACTAAGTTTAATACCTAATTTTGATCTATTTTTAGTTTTTTTACAAAATTTAAAGGATTAAAATAAATTTCCCACATCCTAGCATTCTCAAAAAAGAACAAAGCAGAAAGATGGTACCAGGAAGGAAGAGGAAATCCCAAGAAGCAAATCTGTTAAAATTTTGAATTAAGTGAATTAAGGTATGTAAGTGAGCTCCTCACTATGGTAGGTAGCACAAAACTGAAAGGATCACACCTTAGCTACTCATTTGTTGCTGGGACAGAGCATCCACCATCCACAAGTTAAGGGAGGAAAGACTTATTTTAGGCCAGTTTCAGGCCTCACACAGTCCATTCATAGGCAGCTGGAAAAGCAAAGGAAAGTCTGTCACAGCATCATTGACAGGAAGCCAAGAGCTAGCGTATACCCTTCCAGGTCATGTCCCAATGATCTGCCCCTTCCAGGTCACATACCCAGTAATGTGCCACACAACTATAATCCACACCACTAATCCACAATAGGCATATAATCTACAACCTACCACAGGCCTGTCTTTCACCACATAGTTATAATCCACCTCTTCCGACCAGGCCCCACCTTTTAATAGCACATAGGATCCATCTGCACTGGACAACATCCAAGTACATGAGACTTTTGGGGGCCATTCCAGATTCAAAGCATAAGAGATCAGGAGTGGGGACAGAACCCAGAACCCAAAGAGATCTTTAATGAGGTATAATAAAAACATACTGTCTTTAACCTATAAAAGCACAGAAAAGCTAGCAGAAAGCCCCTTGTTTATAAACAGTATATTCTGGCCAAATAAAATATTATTATGTACATTAATGACACATTTAAAAACAGCTTAGGGCAGAGAAATGTACAAAGTAAACCTGGAGGATCATGTAATGCCAGAATTTCAAATTAAAAGAGCACCCAATTCATAGTTGTGTGTATGCTGCTAAAGCTGAAACAATCTGAACAAAATAAAACATGTAAAACTGGATTAACACCCAAAGAATAATTTGGTACAAATTCAAATATATTGATGGAAATAAGTGAATGAATGCATGCATGAATAAAAAAAAAAAACAAAAGAAACTAGAGGAATGGCACAGCGATTAAAGTGCTTGCCTTGCAAGTGCAAGGGCCTGGGTTTGGTTCCCCAGCACTACATAAAGCTGGGTGTGGTGGCACACACCTGTAATCATAGTACTCAGGAGGCTGAGGCAGGAGAAATGCCAAAAGTCCAAGACAAGCCGGGGCTACATAGTGAGTTCAGAACCAGCCTGGGCTACAGAGCAAGACCATGTCTCAAAAAAAAAAAAAAAAAGAAAGAAAGAAAGAAAGAAAGAAAAGAAAAAAGAAAAAAAAAAGAGGGACAGAATTATATCTTCCTTATCTAAGAATTACAAGTAATATTCATAGATATTCCCTGTTGCAAATGAGGAAGCATCATCCCAACCCATTAAATACAGGCCAGATTTAGTAATCACCTCCAAAAAAATAGAATTTAGGAAAGGAGAAATTTTATAGTGGAGACATTTTGCCAAAACTACCTCAACCAAGTGTTCAAAGTTAACCTAAAAAGGTTACTAGGCCATGCTGCTACCCACTGATGTATCGTGACAAGAAACTTGAATTACTCTGCATTCTTTCCTGAAGTTTGTTAATGCCTGTCCAGTCATAAGAAAAACAATGGGGCTGGAGGAATGGCTCTGCGGTTAAAGCGCTCGCTACTAATTAAGTGCTAAGTACCCGATTTCGATTCCCCCGTACCATGTAAGCAAGGCATCATGGCACATGCCTGTAATCCCAGCACTTGGGAGGCTGAGACAGGAGGTCTGCTGTGAGTCCAAGGCCACCCTGGGCTCCATAGTGAGTTCAGGACCAGCCTGGACTACAGAGAGAGACCCTGTCTCAAAAAAAAAAAAAAAAGACGAAGAAAAACAATGGACAAACCCAAACTAAGCATCCCTAAGTGACGACCTGCCAGTATTCTACAATGAGAGAGCATATCCAAGAGAAACCAAGTGCTCTTTCATATGAAAATAATTACTACTACTACTATTATTACTAACAGCAAGTAGGTCAGGAAATTATCCAACTGATCTAATCTTTAAAAAGTGGACCTTAACTATCAATGAATGTAAAGGATCACCCACACTGGGATGAAATTACAGACATAACAGCGGACTTAGCTCATTTCATTAAATGAATGAAGCTAATTCGTGCACTCGCACCAGAGTTAACAGCACTCTGACAGGGATAAAAACTGGTCAAAGAAGTATGAAACGCTGTACCCTGTTCTGGACATAAAGCAAATATATATGACAACAAATCAGTAGTATTAAAATTCACAGAAGTTAATTAGAGAAAAAAACTAAAGTCTCCTTCAGAGAGGAAAAAACACAAAAGAAAACCTAAGCAGACACTGAGTGTTTGGACATAAAATTTGGGAGAAGGGCTGGAAGAATACCAGTGGTTAGAGCACCTGACAACAAGCTCCCAAGACTTCCTAACACTACATAAACAGGGTATGGTGGCACACACCTATAATCCCAGCACTACACGGGGAAGGCTAAGGCTGGAGGACTGACATGAGTTCAAGGCCAGGCTGGGCATAAAGAGTTTTGGACCAGTCTGGACTACACAGAAAGACTCTTATCTCAAAAATAAATAAATTATGGGCTGGAGGAATAGCTCAGCAGTTAAAGTGCTTGTCTCGCAAGCGCTACATCCAGCGCTAAGTACTCGAGTTCAACTCCCCAGCACCACATAAACTGGGCATGGTGATGCATGCCTGTAATCCCAGCACTGGAGGGATGGGGCATGGGGGGAGGGGGACAAGGAAGGGTGGCACTGAGGCAGGTGGATTGTCCTGAGTCCAAGGCCAGCCTGGGCTACATACTGAGTTCAGAACCAGCCTGAACTACAGAGTGAGAGCAGCTGTCTCAAAAAATTAATTAATTAAGAAAATTGAACAGTTGCCAATGTGGCTCTGTGGGAAGCACATGCTTGACAAACTGGAGGCCCTGAACTGCGGATCCCCAGCACCACGCAAAAACATACCCCCACCCTAAAATTCAGAGAAATTTCTAATGGTTAATGAGTAACATTTCAAAAGAAATTATACTTCACCGCTAAGCTTTGTTCAGCACTGAAGATGGAACCCAGGGTACTTACCCTGAGCTATAACCCTATCCCCAGCCCATTTATTTTTATTTTTTTAAATTCTGACACTATTTTTTAATCCTTCTCACTAAGTCATTAGGTTGCAAAGTTGGGCTGGAACTCATGATCCTCCCACCTCCAGTTCCCAGAGTGCTGGGATTATGGGTCCGCTCTATCAGACCTGGCCTACTGAGGCTTTTTTAAACTCCCTAACTTCTTAACCCAAGATTAATTATATATAAATTCATAAATACAATCAGATACAAACAAGTATATATCTTGTAAAATGGTATTTTCAAATTTACTAAATATTACTTTTACTCGTGATTCAGTAGAAGCATACTTTCTTTAAAAAGAATTTGGAACACCTTTTATCATTTAAAATACATATGTAAAAGGACTTTCAAAATAAGATTTTAAAAAGGTAAAACTTAAAATATTTAGGAGTTCAATTTCACTGAATTCTTAAACAGTACACCATAAAGATAACATGAGTTACATAGTTCTCATCAGCAGAAATAGTAATACAAGTTCAGCTACAGAAATTTGCCCTTTCCTGACACTAACTCTAATTAAGCTACATTTTATTAATGCCTACCTCATACAAGGACACTGAAAACCAGGAAATACCAAGAAACATAATAGATATAATCTTCACTATGTTTTTGCAGAACACAAAATGACTTTATTCAAAGAAAAAACATTAAAAGAACATCATTAAAACATTAGGAAGTTAATAGTTTGCAGAAACTGGTTTTTCTGGTGATCTAACTCCATGTAGGAAGTGAACTAAAATGACCTAAGAATAGTGAGTGGGGACTGGAGGAATGGCACAGCGGTTACAGCGCTTGCCTAGCAAGCTCAAGGTCCTGGGTCAGGCTCTCTGGCACCACATAAGCTGGGCGTGATGACATACACCTGTAATACTAGCACTGGGAGGCTGATGCAGGACTTCTGGAGCTCAAGGCCAGCCCAGGATACATAGTGAGTTAGGACTAGCCTGGCCTACAGAGTGAGATCCTGCCTCAAAAAAGGGGTGGTGGTGAGGTGGGGGAGGGAACTGGGGTGGAGGAATGGCAAAGTGCTTAAAGCACTTGCCTTGCAAGCACAAGGCCTGAGTTGATTCCACAGCATCATATAAAGCTGGGCATTATGGCACCTGCTTGTAATCCCAGCACTCAGGAGGCTGAGGCAGGAGGAATGTCCTGAGTCTGAGGCCAGCCTGGGCTACACAATGAGACCCTGTCTCAAAAAAAAAAAAAAAAGAAAGAAAGAAAGAAAAGAAAAAGTAATAAAATTTCATTCAGAGATTTTTTTCAAACATCAACTGTTCCAAGTGTGACTTTGGAAGGTAAGATTGCTATCAACTTAAACTATAATGCAAATAAGATGTGTGATCTCTAACAGCAGACAGCAAAGGCAATTACTGAGAAAATGAGTCTGCTTCTCATTTCACTCAGAGGGGCTACTTATTTTCACATCAAGGAAGAACACTACATTTATCAAAGCATGTGGAAGTCACTGTCACAGAAAAGGGAAGTGCACAGAACCCAAACATCAAAAAACACACAACTATTACTACAGTACAGCATATCAATCAGAGAAATGGTCTCTGCTTTCTCTCAAAAGACTAAAGTAATATCCCTAAATGTAACATCATCATGGCCCAAAAGATAAGCTTAGAGAATTTCAGACAAATATTTCTTTCTTTAAGGAAAATAATTATCATTTGTGAAGTCTTTACAGAAGTTCTTTTTTTGTTTTTTGGGAGATTTTGTTTGCTTTTTGAGATAGGGTCTCACTCTACAGGATTACCCTGAGCTCACGATGTAGCCCAGGCTGGCCTCAAACATGGCAATCCTCCTGACTGAGCCTCCCAAGTGCTGGGATTACAGGCATGTGCCACCACACTCAGTTTACGCAGTACTACAGAATCAAACTCAGGGGTCTGCACTTGTGCTAGGGAAGCACTTCAACTGCTGAGCTACATCCCCAGCCCCAAAAAGTCAGCTCTTCTTAAGGCCTGTTTTACCCTCACTAGATTAACTGCCTGGAATAATTATTACTGAACCACAAATGGGGCAATACAAAGGACAATCAGGACCAGGTATGGCCAACACGTGAGTTTTGGAAGGAACTGTCTTGAGCCACATAAATATACAGTTAATGTAGATAAATAAATGGCTCAGCACTAAGCACTAAGTACCTGAGTTGATTCCCAGCACCACTAAGCCGGGTGTGGTGGTGCACGCCTGTAATTCCAGTATTCCGGAGGCTGAAACAGGAAGATTGCTGTGAATTCAAGGCCGGCCTGGGTTTCATAGTGACTTCAGGACCAGGCTGGGCTGGAGACCGTGTCTCCAAAAAAATAAAAATAAAAATAAAACTGCCTTTTTAAAATTTTTATGTCACCATAAAGTAAAAAGGGAGGGCAAACAGCTGCATGCCTCAGGTTAGACACGCCCGCTCAAGAACCGAAAGAAACTCTCTGAGCACCAACCAAAAAGGCAGCTTAACTGTCAAAACCATGCAATGGTGTATTTACCAGAGAAACGTTTAACTTTCCATGGAGTTATCTTAGGCATATCCTTTTCTCTGTACAAACCAGCTGCAAACTTCAAACAACAATCTCTTTCTTTTAAATCTCCTAGTTAATCCTTAAAAAGTAGCCACTTTACTATGTCCCACTTCCCACCTTCGCACTCCTGCCTCTCAACAGCTGCTACCCTGTCAAATCCAACTGGCACTTTGACTCTAACTGTACGAAAATGCAACCCCCGCATACCACTCTCCTGACAATGTTGTCAACCTTAACTCCAAAATCACTGACTCTTCTGCTCCCGTCTAAATATCAAAGTCTCCGAAGATTTGAGACTTGTAACCTCTTCATTCCATATCCTTTTTCTACATGACCTGATTCAAACTGTTTCAGAGCTGAAGGAATAGCACAGAGATTAGAGCACCTGCCTAGCAAGTGCAAGGCCCAGAGCTGACACGCCAGCACCACATAAACTCTGCATAGTGACACACATCTGTAATCCCAGCACTCAGAAGGCTTATGCAAAAGGACCACCTGAGTTTGAGGGCAGCTTGGGCTCCATCGTGAGTTCAGGACCAGCCAGGGCTACAGATCAAGACCCTGTCTCAAAAAAAAAATTTTTTTTTCATTGTTTTATTACTGAAGAAGCCTACGTGGCCTCTGTGCCTCTTATTTGATCCACCATCAATTATTCCTCCAAAATGTTGCAAGAAAAGTACAGCTTACTCTTCCGCTGTTTTGAGACAAAACTGGAATTGCTGAACTCAACACATAAGGCACTTCACCACCTGGCTTCGCCAGCGTCTCCTGCTGTTCCTTTCTTACTTACCTCTTCCTAAGACAATTCATGGTGCTTGGTACTCCCTGACTTTACCGAAGCTCTTCTATCTGCCTTGAACACTCATCCTTCATACCTCTGCCTGGTTCATAACCTCGGGAACTTGGAAGAAAAAGTAAGCAATGAAATCTGGTTGATAAAAAACCCCAATTCACGTTTTAAAGCACTCCATTAATGATTCTAACAGAAAGCTGAGTTAGAAGACTGCAGGGGTACAAAGCATCTCTGGGTGTAGCCCCATCGGGGGAGCTGGTGTGACCAGTCCTCTCTTCCACCTGTCTTGGGCAGCCTTCTCCATTCCTGAATCCGTCCACCTTCTGCAAACCAGGGTCTCTTTCCTACTTCTGTACCCACCCAGCCCTTGGCACCTCTGCTGAATCCCATAGAGCAACGAACTGGTCTACAGATTTTTTTTAAAGCTCAGTGCTTGGTAAACATGAAGTAACTTAAAATTAGTCTTAAGCTCTTGTTTAAAAAAAAAAAATTACCTCGGTAAGCGGGCTACAGAACTGATCTCAGCTCAGACAGCAAGGCTTGTTAATGAGCGTGGACGTGCATTCATACATACTCACACCGTGGGTCCCGGAAGAACATTTCTAAAATTTAAAACAAACCAAACTGACAAAGTGGCTTTCACACAACACCTCATCTGAGCCTCTTGTTAACTGTAGGCAGCGCCCCCCACGAGAACGCGCCACGGATCAGTGCCAGCGAGTGGGCACTGTGTGACACACCAACACGCACACACTGTACACGGAACTAACATGGGGACAACTGCAATCCCAACCCGATCTCAAGGTACCACCTCGGTCCCCGCTCTCGGTCCGAGCCAGGGACTGGGTCACACATTCCCCAAATAAGCTATGGCAGGCAACGCGGGACCCAGGCTCTCCGGAAAGAACTTGGCGCTCTGTCCCACGGCACACGACCTACCGCGGGAGGCCCAGAGGCTACAGTCAGCGTCCCACGCCTTGCGAGAGGATCAAGGAGACCCAGCGGACGTCGCGGGAGGACGCCGAACAGCGACGGTCCCGCTGCCCCCCAGGAAACGACGCAGCGCCGGGACCCAGTCGCGCTCACGCGAGATCACAGCCTACCCGAGGAAAGGGCCGCGGTCCCGGAGGCCGATCCCTCCCCAAGGGCGTGCAACCAGCATAAAAGCGCCGCCCGCCACCGCCGTCCCGGGACGCTCCCGCCGCGCGCGCGACTCGTCAGGGAGGCGACCCGGCGCGCACCACCCCTCCCCCAACCGCGGGCCCCGCGCGCCGCAACGGTTGCTTCAGGCGACCTCGCGCGCGCGCACGTCCTCCCAGCCCGCCGTCCGGAAAGCCGCCGTTCTACTCACCCAGCTCGGCCCCGCGCCCGCCACCAGTGCTCACGCCTAGGACTCCACCGTCGCCCACCGGCGGAAGTGTGGGCGCCGCGTCCAATCCGCAGTCGCCGCGAGCACACGCTCCACCCCCCCACCCCCATC